>BMAO01031314.1:0-24268 GCA_019973975.1 Trichonephila clavata
TTTATTTTAAGTATTTTATTAGACATCTTAAGAAATAAGAATATTCGAAGATAAGTGTCTTTGAAATCCGAAAAAGTACCGTTTGGTAGTCTGAAAGCTTTTCGAACTGAATTGATTGATCATGCGCTTTTATGTTATAATGAAAAAAATTTCCTTATAATTCTTTTAGAAACTAATCAGACTTCATAAGTAACAAATGTTTATTGTATATTTTGATGCAAAAACAAGCAAGAAATAATAGACATTTTATATAAACTAAAAATTCAACTTATTATTATTTATAGAAATACTTCGAATAAAGGAAAATATTTATTTATTTATCCAACGCCCGTCCTTGGTTTCTTGACCATTTGACGCAGATCCCCCGAGTACCAAATGACGATGTCGTCAGCCGGGTGCTCATCGAGTCCAGATTATTGGAGCAGGTGGTCGCCATCCATTTGGCATGGTCGCAGAGTGGGCAGGTCTAGTCAGCAGCCAGTCCAAACCAGTATATGTGTACTCCAAAAGTCATGCCCGGTGTTTAGGTGAAAGTGGGCAACAATTGGATCTCTCCAGTGCCTCGAGATTGGACCCACACTAGCCAGAGTTCCCCAAGACTTCCAAAGCTCTTGGTTTTTTGGTTCAATGTAGTATATTTGTCAATGAATGTGGAGATAATGATCTTATAAGAAAATATAAAAGCTTTGATATAATTTTACAAAATGTGTTCAAATTATTTATAAAAAGTGAAGCATTTTACGATACGCTCACAAAGTGTATTACAAATTAAACCTCTTTAACTGATCTGCCCGTCCTCTGTAAGGACATCGTTATTTTCTTCTTT
Organism: Trichonephila clavata; assembly: GCA_019973975.1. Lineage (NCBI taxonomy): Eukaryota > Metazoa > Arthropoda > Arachnida > Araneae > Nephilidae > Trichonephila > Trichonephila clavata. The sequence goes on from BMAO01031314.1 coordinate 827, forward strand.
CTATGTTATGTTTACACGTATTTTTAAATCTTATAGTGAGATTAGTATTGATAGTGTTTTTCAAGAGATGTGCATTTTGTCCATTGTACTGAAATGATTCTCCATTCGGGATTTTTTTGTGATGAAGGCGAGAGTTTTTCATGTAAGTCAAGAATTCAGATTCTTTAAAATTTTTCGATGTAGAACATTGATCGACAGACAATGTGCAGTTTGTTGCTTCGAAAAGAAATGAAATGGAAAGATATTCCAAGAAAGTCAATTTTTTTTCTTCATTCATTGCAATGTATAATATTCATTCAAATATGCATTCAAATTGTGTGTGTATCCATATGCATATACATACAAAATCATCAACCACTTGAAAAACAGTTACGAACGTGAAATTTTTATGTAAGTATAAGAGAAGTTATTTTAAGACTTGTGTGTGTCAAGCATTCTTCATAGTATGCAAGTGAGCTCATGAAAAGTAAACACTTTAATGATTTTGTGTTTCATAATCATTAAATGAAAAATAGTTTATAAACTTAAAATTTTAAAATTAAAATAAAGATTTTATTTTTTCTCTTTCTATTAAGCATTGCGTTTACCTATTTGTAATAAATATTTGTTTCTATTTTTAAATCATTTTGAGTAAAAATTTACCGGTTAAGATGTTAAAATTCATATCACCAATATATCAAATTTTTTTCTATTAATTCACTCTTTATTTTTTATATATCAAACCTAAGTATCATCTTCTGAAATCTTAAAGAACTTTATCATTACAATCTCAAAAAAAATGATTTCTTCTCCTTTTTTCCCCCTCACACAAAGGATTCTAAGCATTATCTACAAAAAAACCATCTTGAGTCCATAGCTTCAGGGCAGTGATATCACACACTTCGGTAAGATAAATGATATCCTTTGCATGAACAAAAAAATTCGAGATCCAATAAATCGAGGTATATATTCCATTTTTTATTTATAAGTATGTGAAGATTTTTATTCTTTTTTCATATCAACTGAAAAAGTAACTGATTACTTCCCAAAAAGATTTAATGCTAATAACTAACACGAAACTCTTTGTAATTTAATGAAAACACTTTTTTTTCATTTTTAGGGACTTTAATCAAATATTTAATCATTCATACATTGTAAAATATTGATATTTAAACGAATATTTTGCTTGACAACAATGGCTCATCTTTCAAATAACTGCTTTTCTTGTATCGGATTTATAGCAAAAGTTCTTATCGAATTCTTTGGAAAATAATTGGGATTTTAAATAGATTCTGAATTTTTGAGAATATATATTTATACTAACCCAAATATTAAATTCAACTATCGATCACATAACGCATCTTAAATCCTTCCACTATCGATCATAATATATCTTAAATCATTCAGAATCAACAACAAGAGCAGGGGGTGGGAAACCCTTTTCATCCTTAAGGGGCAGTACGCGAACTCTGGTAGTTTCCTTTCCCGCAAAAATATTCTCTCCAAAATCGGGCCGAGCTCGTTTTTATGCCTATTCCAATCCGTCGATACGGGAAAGATACTCTTACCATCTTCTATCCTCATCCATAATACAGCAGACGAAGCCCACCCCTCAAAAAACGCATAAATAAAAATCCAAAAATCCCCATCCAGTCTTCAAGTCAATGGGGCTCGGTACTCTTTTCTGTTACCTACAATTTCATATGGGGCAGAAGTGATATATCTCATTCCTCACCTCTCCTTTCCTCTAAATATCGTCTGAAAGATATTAGATTTATATCTTTCGGAAGATATCTTCAGACGACTCGGGCTGTAGTCCATCTTTTCTCACTTTCCTCCTTTATCTTTAAAGAAGATCTTCCTTCCACATTACATTTGGCTGTGATTCCAACAAAATATTTTGTGCTTGTTTTCGGAGGTGGTTGATATTTCGGAAGAGTGTGGTTTGGGGCTAAATATTGGTAAAACCCTAAGGCTTATAAGAAATGAATAGTGTTGTGTTAGGAAGGTTCTTTTACTAAATAGAACTAATAATAATTCATGGTTAAGCATAAATACGATATAACATATTTTATGTACTTGGAAAGCGTGTACTGTATGTAAGATAATTGCCTAAAATAAAAACAAAACTTGTAGTGCATTACTTTTATGGAAATAAAACTGACATTATGTGTGTGTGTGACAGATAATCATATTTAAAGAATGAATGAATTCGTGTAACACTATCCTATCTGGACTCACTATCACTTTTAAGATTTTTATTTTTATTTTGATCCAGTTCTTTGAACATCACATTAAAGACACACACACATTTGTTGTTATAATTGCCGTACTTATTATTAATAACTAGCAAGATGCAACATTCTTTTAGTAAATAAATTAATTCAAAATGATAAATAGTGTTTATCTAAACTCGTTTAAACTTAAATTAAAACTTAATTTAACTTGTTGCAGTGAACAATTAAATTCTTATTGCATTACTTAGAATATGCAGCATATATCATTGCTTGATTTATACGTCTTCTCACCCATGCATAAAAATATTTAGCCTCTAAAAGGTTTTTTTTTTTCCTTTTTTTTTGCGTTTCAGTCGTACAATATTAATTTGTCAAAACTACAAAAGTTCCCCTTTACATTCGAGTTGGGTGTATAAGCAGTGTATAAGTATACAGCAGTGTATAAGGCTCACCTGCAAAAGTTCAAACTGTGAAATGTGCCACATTAATTTCAAATTAAATCATGCAAACGCGGAAAAATTTCATATTAAAAATTTAAAGGAAAGTAATTTGCTCTAGATGATACAAGCTCTAGTGGCTTTTAACAATATTTTTATAAAATCATGCAATGTGTACCTAAACTGTATTAGTTGAAGTTAAACATTATCTGGAAATACTGTTTAAGCAAATTTTTTCACCGGGTATTCAACTGTTGCCCTCTCCTGTACGGTATTTAGATCTGTCATCCATTGAAAACATCTGGTCTTGTATTTCTGGAAAACTGGCCCACCATCTCTCTCAAGTTAATATTCATAAAATGTGACTTACTGGTTTCCCGTTTCTGTCATCTACGCTAAATTCCACTCCATTACTTACAGTTTCATTGCCGTGTGTTTGGTGTAAATCTTGTAAGATTACATTCCGCAATTTATATACATATTAAATTTGCTTAAAATATATTTATCTAATAGAAATTGAATCCATGATGATATGTCTCGAATATGTTCTTTATCAAGAAATTTATGTTTCTAATTATCAATCAGTTGCTAGAACAATATCAAAAAGGATGGCAAATACCACAACAAAAAACACGTTCTCTAGAAAATACTCTCCTCAAAACTATAGATGTTGTATTCATTAATAAAAAAATACTTAATGTAATGGTTCAGTTTTGAAACAGATAATCCTTCTAACGTTATCATTTTAAATATATATATAACATGTATTGGACATACACACCATTGGGCAACTATCTGCAACATAATGTAAAGAGAATACCATTTTGCATTATAAGATTTTACCCATAAACTCTAATTTTATATACAATTATGGCTGTTTACTTTCTTTTAGACAATTATTCTAAGAATTATAAATCATAAATAAAGGAAATAACGTGCTTGATTTAATAGAGGAATCAACATAAATTTATTATTTAATGTGAAAAAGACGTTAGGTATTTAGGAGCGTAAATATATTTATTTCAAATAAAAAATAACAAGTAGACTTCTCAGAAACTCTCTCTCACAAAAAGTAAAACATAACTTTTTCTCGAATATAAATATTACTATAAAGACTGTAGCTTGATTAATTTTGAAATCTACTATTTTTAAGATAAATAGTTTTTGTTGTTGATAATTATGTTTATACTATTCGAAGGATTATCTTAAGTGGAAATTTTTTTATCCAAATACGTAAAAAAATGGAACAATAAAAGCAGCAACAGAACACTTAATTAATAGCCTGATAATTTTTCCGCCAAAAAAACAAAGCGAAATAAATTATCTGTTACTATAGTTAAATTGTTAAGACCGTTCAAATAAATCAGTATCTTTGGATCACCTAAAAAGAAGTTACATAAAAAGTAACCTTAAGATTTAAAAACTCAGTAAGCTGATTTAATAAAAAAGTTCTAAAGAAAACACCTGTCAAAGAAGAAAAAGTTTACTAACATGTTCTTCATTTAATATTTTATCAGTTTAAAAGAAATTTTAATTATTTCTGAAAAAGAATTTGGCTATAATTTTTTTCTAATGGGTAGTTAAATACACAAACAAACAAAAACAGGCTTTTAATGGCATTAGAATAAAAGAACAAACACTACTTTAAAAACAAATCCTTTTAAAACGATTCGATATTTCTATTTACCAATTGTATTTCAAATACTTCTTAAAACAAATGTATTGCGACGACACACACTGTCATAATTAATTCTTTTTCTTTCCAAGAAAAAAAATATTTTTTTTTATTTCAAATTAAAATAAATGTCTTTTTAAATATTTACCTAAAACAAATAGTTGTATTTACTTGATGTTATTGTAAGGAAATGCATACAATTTAACTTGCTTTCGTAAGAAATGTTTTTGTTGTTTATATTTTTAATATTCTGAAAACGGTACATTTGGATCGTCTTTTCCGAATTTTGACAGTGAATGTAGGAAATTTGAGTCATTTGTAGCGATGTTAAATATTACAGAATATATTTTGACTATTCTTTTGAAAACAATATTCTTATTAATAAAATTTTTAAAAGAGATTTTACTTAACATAATGTAATTTATACTACCAATTTAGGCTATATACTCTTAACTGCATGCGACAAGTCGTGCACTCAATTTTAACATTAGTGGTCGCATGGGAATACGGTGTACCCCAATTATTTTTTATATAATTATTTTTATTTCATGTGATAAAAAACGCAATTCTAGTGATTAATTAATCTAAGAGAAAGTATACTTACCTACTTTTAAGGAATTTAATTTTTTTTTTTTATAATTTGAGGGGAAAATCCAATCAAACTGAACTAAAATGTTTCAAAAATGCTTGTCTCAAATGTAAGATACATATCACAGACACTTTTCGCTAACATTACAGGAATAATACATGCAGGCAAAACTGTCATATTTCGTTCAAGTTATTATAGTTTTATTGTATTTTGATGATCGATAAATAGTATGCTGAACTTTTTTCTTGCTTGTGTTTTTTACAGGGTGCAGGGTATCTTATAGCATTCAGTATATTTCTAGATGGAGTTAATAAGTAGCATTTGAAACTTTTCCATTCAACTCAAATTTACTTTCGCTTTTTACGAATAATATCCATTATTTCATCAGAGTTTCCCCTTGTTTGATCAATTTCAACTTCATCCAATAGAGATTGCACAGATGCCCATTTCGTTCTTTATATTCTGTGCGTACTCATTTATAAACCATAATGTTTCAATTTATAATCCATAGCAATTAAAACCACTAAGTGGTTCACAGGGAAAGAAAGGATCATGTTCACAGAAAACATTTTGGAACAAAAAAGTTATACTTATGAATTCTCAGTCACCTTAAATACATTAAGATTTTATACAAACGTTTTTCACTCCCAAAAAGAAAAAGATCTGTAACAAATACATTTTAGTTCCATTAAGACTGTCATATAGAAAGATAAAAACAAAGTCATTGGTAACAAATAAACAGATTTCTCAGAATAAAATAATTCGTGGGCCTGAAGTGACGTGACCCGCGGATCATTCCCGGTTTAATGAATAATATGTTACCCACGTAAGACTTTTCAGAATGTCTGTTATCAGTGAAATTCATGTCAAGATTTTTTCTATTAAATACTTGTTCGTGAAATAGCACGTATTTTGCATGTACAAGTTACAAATTCTCAAAACTTTATAGTAGTAAGAAGAGGATCGAAGAAAAACTGAATATCACTATCTTTTAGCACTTAGTCACCTATGAAACTCATTCTTCTCTGAAGTATTGTTGAACCAAATTAACTAACATAATAATAATTTTAATGCATTTTTTTGGTTTTACTAATGCATTACATTAAGCAATATGTTAGTAGCTAAGCTCATAAAACAGCAGTATGGGGGATTTTCTTTATGATATGAGCAGAAAAAGCGATCTGAAGGATTTAAAACGTGAGATGAAAGTAGAAGCTTTGATTCATCAATAAAGTGAAACCAAAACCATTGCGCTGTGAAATGTTCACGACCGGCTGTAGTGAGAATGTATTTATATTGGACTGTTAGACAAACAAAACCTGAGTCTGAACAGACAAATTTTGGTCTTCACCGAGAGGGAAATAATAGGATGAAACGGAGTATCTTCGGGATAATTAAATAAAATTGAATTATAACAGTGCAGCAGATTACAGGAGACATTAATCAAGGATTGCCTTCAAATGTCTTTGAGCACAAAGTTCAAAATACTATTCATCGAATGGGAGCTAGAGATCAGTTAAAACACCGATACTATCTGCATTAAATGAGATGAAACGTTTCAAACACACTCAGGCACACCAAAGTTGGATAAGGAGCAACTATAAAAAGAGTAATGAGCTTCAATGAATATCATAAGTTAAATTAACAAATAACTTTATTAATATACTTCAAGCTCGTAGACGAAGTATGATGTGGTAGGGATTGTTTTATCGACCAAATTATACCGAATTCTTATTTCATGCGCATGGATGTCGGAATAAGACGATATACTTAAAAATCATCTTCAAGTATTTCATGTAATGCTAATTATTTATTTAAATGAAAAGTGATACTTTCAAAGGTATAATTCATCATGGCATTGTACTGATGTTGTACTGGATTTTTTCCGCAATCTATTGGAGATTATATTTAGTTGAGGTAGCTTTCTTAATTTCTAAATATTGATTATATATAGTATTCGAAAAATTTATTCAAACAAACTCATTTAATATATAAATGTACAAACGATCCAAGTCCCCCCCCCCCTCCCTCATATTCGAAATTACTCTTCATGCAAGATCTCAAGTTACACAACAACCTATTATTATTTTACTGAGTTCATGATAATAAGAGTCAAAGTAGCATTAAAGCTAAAAGGTAGCTCAACGAAATATTGTTGGAATGGTCACAGTAAAATGCTAATTCTGTGCATGATATAAGCTTCGAAAATAAATATAGGTTACTATTATACATTTACTCATATTTAAATAAAAAATGTTTTTTTATTCATTTATTATGAAGAAATAGGTTTTAAGTTAGCTTATTTGACTGTTTAAGAAATAATATACATAAATTTCCTTTTAATTTTTTTTAAATTAAAAAAGTTATATATATATATATATATATAATATATTTTACATTTAATAAAAATAAAAATTTGTTTATCTGAAGCGAAGCAATCAAAAGGATTTTTAACTTGTTTTAAAACTAAGAACATATGTATACAGTAAGCTTATTGGCTATAGTAGGGGTGGCGAACCTTTAAGGATCAACGTGCCATTTTTTCTAAAAAAGTGTTTAATAAGGTATAGACTTGCCATCAAATAATTTTTACTTATGATTATTGGGAAAATATTTCTAACAATACAAAACTCGATATTTACTACGAAAAATACATTTTGTACTGAATATTTGTAAATGTTTTAGTTATACGCGTAATTCAAATTAAAGTAAACATTAGTGTAACTTTTGTTGTTGCATATTCGATGGCAAATAACTTATATTAGGATTGAAGCATGTTACTTTTATTAAAAAGCATGCAGAATTGGAGTTATCTGCCAAACGGGTTCTAAGCAATTAATTATTTTCTGTGACTCACTTTTTTTACCAGAGGATTTGTGATATGCTCCAAAATGTCGTTTGACAGACGATGCTCTTCATACAGCTATCCCAGAACATAAAACACACATCACTTTGTCGCTTTTACTAATAATGCCATATTTCTAGAATCACCAAATTTGAAATTCTCCGTTATGCTTACTATTTTGAACTTTTTGTTTCATTGCTGAGCTATCCATGTTAAATAAAAGTTAAAAACCGTAAATATCACAAATAAATTGTGGAATACAGTTGTATCAATGAAATTGATTATGCTATGCGTAGGCAAACTTTGCATCCCAAGCAATTGTATTCCACCACGTAACTAAGATAAGACAATAACGAAAGAGTGTACTCCCCGAAGCCCTGCGACCGATCACTCGCATTTTTTTTTGTAATACTTCATACTGAACTTAGTTATTTTGAAATAAAATGCAAACCATTTTGATCGCTGGAGTGCCCAAAATATTGTGTCACGTGCCATTGATGGCATGTTCGTCACTAGTTTGCCACACCCCTTGACTATAGGCTTAAAACTTACCATGAAAACAATTAGACATTTAAACATGAAATGCTTCATATATAATTTATTCAAAACTTTCCAGAAGAAATGACAAAATGTATGCTACCTAGGGTGTGGGAAATAATAAAATTTAGTTCAAATATGTACAAAACATTTCGAAAAAATTAAAACAGTCTTAAGCTATTTTTTAGTAATGCTACAAAGTACTGATTTTCAGAATTTAAAAACAAGGATTTTCTTACATAAACATATACATGAATGCCTTATTTTAAGAAATGTTTTAAGGTTTCAGAATGTACAAAGTGATAGTTTAATAAAAAATAAATTTATTTAAACACAATTCTATACATTTTCCATATTTTCCATTTTTTTCTCTCTTCTAATCTTCTTTCCGAAATCACTATTCTATTCCTGTGGCATAAATTTTCTCAGATTATATAATTGAAAAAATTTCCAAACATTATCGAATTTCACATGTTTCTGAAGCGATAGAATATACACAAAGAAATATCGAATACAGCTGTTGGATAAAAATTAAAATTTTAAACGTAAACCATATTGCAGAATTGTAGGAAATTAGGAAATTACTTTTGAAAACTTTACTTCCCTAAAAGAAAATGAAACTTTTGAAATCCAAATTTCAGAAAATAGAATTCATTAAATTTTTAATTTAAAATTATTATTCTTTTTTTTTTGGAAAAATATTTTTTGAAAGGAAGATAAACTATCATGCATATATTTCTTAACAGTTAAAATAATTAACAAACTCAATTTCACAAAATAAATTATGCTTTGAAAAATGTTTCGTCGTACACATTACCATACAAAAAAAAATATATTTTTTTAATAATATATGGCCTTTCAAAAATTGTGTGTTTTGTTTTTAAAATGTATCTTTGAATATTTATTGCGACTTAATTTAGAAACAAATGACTCCAAGTATATAATTTAATAAAGACATAGTTTGAAGTATGATAAAGACATTTTCAAAAGAAAAGAAAACAATCGTTGTTGCTGATAATGTTAATAATGATAAAGAAAATAAATTTCTTTAGATTTTTTTTTCGTGAAGTTCTGTACTAAATGTGATTTATACATTTTTGGAAGAGATTTAGTCGTAGTAGAATTCAAAATTTAGTAGCACTCATAATTGAAAAAATTATTATTTGTTCTTAAATTAAGCTCGTAGAGATTTAGGATAAGTAAATCCAAATCTTAAAAATTTATATTTGTATAATAGTCATATTAACTTATAATTTTAAATTCTTACCGTAGTAAGGTAATTTAAATTGTATAATTCCAGCTTATTTTCAGTAGGTCTGAGAATTTATAAAATTTCTTGTCAAGTTTCTACGACAAGAAAATGATTGACGTAGAAAATACTTCATTGAGTGGGTCTTAAAAAATAATATAATATTATTTATATTTTTTGAATCTTTTCTTACATTTTACAATACTCACAAAATACCTTTCTTCTCTCTAAATCTTATGAAATCATATTCTTGGAAAATACATCTATTTTACAAAACATTGTGTGTGTTAGTTAACTTTATAAAAAATTCCCATATATATAGTTTTCTCTACACTGTAAATTAAAGAGTTTGTAATTCTTTATACATTAAGCATTAAAAACCATATTTTGAATTTTTCTCATTTGTATTACTTGAACATCCAAGATATTTACTATTCCTAAAAATGCATTTATAACTCTTAAGAGTATTTTTAATACACTATATATATTTATATATACATCCTACGAAAACTTTATAAACTATGTTTCAGTTTTAATTAAAGACAATGCACAAATATTCAAGCAGATATTTAGTTAAAACAAAGTACTTTAGTAAATTCCTAGGTATTCCCAAGCTAAAACATATCTTCCTCTCAAATTCCATAGGACACCTCATTAGTTACCACGAACCAGAAACCTTGCCTATTATGATGGATTTGACGCAAACCGAGGGGGCATTCCAATGGAACTGAATACGTTACCACTAAAGGACTATTAATGATGTCAACCACTCATCATAGGCGCCCTGCTTATCAACATGTGTCGTTAGTGGTTGCAGTATTTGTCCACATGAATTGCGTGCGATTACTGTGCATCAGATGCTCTGCTGTCTCTGGTTTCCAGTAATAGGCGAGTCTTTAACGAAGCTCGCTCATGCAAAAGTTGAGCAAATACTTATACATCAAAGATACCTTAGGTAATGCGTAATAAGCTGTTTCTGAAGCGGTATCTCACTGATCTTCCAATATATATTGGACTGAACTATGGGTGAGTTGGGTCAGTAAATGTTGAATTATGTTAAACAACATAATCTGAAGGGGAGTTGGTCAAATTTATGTAAACTCGTATTAAATACGTTGAATTATTAAACATTTGATCTGTTGAGCACAGTAAAGGATTTATGAGACAATTGATTCAACTATTTAGTGTTGAATACTTATTATTTTTAGTAATATAAGAGTTGAAAGCGTAAATAATGTGATGATTATAGTTACAAATGATCCAGTAATTTATTTACTTAGTCCTTTTTAGCATCCTTTACTTATATACATAATCTTAAATAAGTAAGCAAAATATACAAGTTTTATAATAGCAATTTTAGAATTAGCATATCTTATAGAAATGTAGGGATGATAAATACTTATTAGTGCACCCATCAACAGGCTATTTATTTCTTGTAAAGATATACTAAAATGCTTTGGAATTGAGATTTAGTTAGGAAAAGGAGCTCTTTGAGCTTATTAGATAAATTTAATTTAATTGTAATCACTTTTATTGCGATGATTATGTTTGAAATCACTCATTGGTTGCTATTAAAAAGTAGGGTATCTAATGCTTTTTATTATTTTGTTTGTTTTATACTTATAAAATATTTTTCGTTAATACTGTAACTGGAAAATAATTGAATGTTAGAGATTTTCATTTCATAGACGACAAATAACAATATTATTTCAGATTAAATTATGGAAAACATGAAGGTGAAAATAACCAGACATCGCGAATTCTGCACATATATCGTGTTCTCTTTTTATGTGCCTCAGTAACGCACAAACGAAAGGGCATGCCTTAAATTGGAACACGATTAACAAATTTTTGCAATCTCACTTCGTCTGAAACCATTGCACAGTTTTGTCATCTTGTTCTAAGAATGAATCTTGAGGAAAGATTAAAGAAAAAAAATCAATAGTGTCTTGCTGAATACTATTCTTAAGTTGTTTATACAATTTAACTGTGTTAAAAATGTTTGAACTAAAACTCTCTCTTCTTAATTATATGTATCTAGTGGAAGAAAAACGCTAAAAAAGGACAACTTTACAGATTGTATTTACATTAATTTGTACTTTATGAAAATATCAGCGTATTTATAAACCTAAATACATGAAAAATAAATAAAGGAATGCAGAGTAGAACGCTGCGAAAAATGCTTCAGGATATTTACATCTCTGTTATTATGTGAGGGGAGGGGAAGGAGGGCTGACTACCTTTCTGTAAAATTTTAAAGTTATTAATAGATGACAGCAGAAATTAAAAGTGGTAAAACAGCTTATTATTCAAATTTAAAAGTAATGCATTTGGTGGTCAGTATACTTACCAAGAACTTAGAAAGGGTTAAATTTGTGTAATGTTGATCATAATTGATATTAGAAAACAAAATCGCAAACGAATCAGCTGAAAAGGTGTTTGTTCATTAGCTTGTAATTACAAAAATTGTATTTCCTTTAAGTCATTAAAAACAGCTGTAACACCATACATCTTCGGTTAAATTAGAAAATTATCTCATGAAGTAAAACGAAATTGCTTTACATGTTAACTTAATTGTTAATTGGAATTTCTCTTTCTGATACAATCCCTAATGTAAATCATCGGAATAGGCTTGAAATACACAAAGCGAAGTTCATGATTGATGAATAAATCTGATGCAATTATTACTATCTTGATTTACTTGTAATTTTATCGTTTTAGAAAGATAGGGCGTGTATTTGACACGATCGTATATGCCACTTTGTACATTACAAACTTGGAAAAATCCACAAACTAACTACTTAGATTAAGCACGCAAGGTAACACTTTATTAATGAAATGCAAATTACGCATTTATTGTTGAATTTATCCGAGTACGTCACAATAGAAAACCAGTTTGCCCCAATTTTATTCTTAAAGTACGTTTGAAGATAACATATTAACCCTTTAACTGTCAAGTTATTCCAGTATTGCAGTGGTGCAGTTTGCTTCTAGTCGAGAATTATCTTCTAAAATATACATAAAAATAAATTAAATGAATATCTATTAGTATAGTTCATTATTTCAATTTTGTGTGGAATAATTGGAACCACTTTTCAAGTAGTAACCAACTCCAAAATCTTACACCAGAATCGTGTCATCTTCCTTTTATTACATTCCATTTGCATCATTTTTTGTACAACAAAATTTGCACTGTCTTGAAGACTCACATTTTGCAGTAGTAGGAGGAATATGAGATATATTACTACACCGTTCAGTAAGACGGGCCAACTATTTATTAATGCCAAAATATTAGCGTTTTCCGATATAGATTCGGGTATGATAATGAGATGCACTAAATATAAAAAATTACTTCATATAATACTCACGCGTGATATTCTGAGGCACTAGTGCCGTTCCCGAAATTATCTCGAGCAGGAAAGTCAAAAGGTTAATAGCTAAAAGTGCTGTATTTTCAGTTCTTTATGTCCTGTTGTCAATTAAAGCATCATACGTAAAAGCTTTATAAAACAAAGGCAATGTTTCCCAAAATTAAATATATATTAAATAATGTTTTTTAAAACTTAAAAGGATATAAATATTCCATGTTATAAATATTATGTGTCCATATATAATCTTGAAACCTTAACAAGCATCCATAAAGCCCTTAAATTTGTAAATTCAACCTATCGAATCACGAAAATAGTTTTATATACAATTAAATTGAAAAAATAATCACTATAAAAAGTTTAAATACTACAAAGGGATTATAGTGTTTAGTTTTTTTCTAATGATACAACTCCTCAAGTTTTACATTTTTATTCTTTTCGGATAACATTAAGTAAATTTGATTTTTTATCTTCCTATATTTTCTATAATTTTTCATACATAAAGTTCTTTTTTTTTTAATCTTCTAAAAAAATATTAACGTTATGCTATTATAACAAACTATTTTGTATCTTATATGCCTATAAACACAATTTTAAAAGCATAAAACGTTATACAAATTTTACCATTCACAAACATTTTCTCTTCAGCATCTTCATTTTAAGAAAATTATTATTTCTATACATTTCCGTGTTGCGACGAATTAACTTAAAAAGTTGAATTTTCAACTCAATCTTATGTATTGACTGAAGTGAATCTTATGTACTCAAATATTTGATTAAAAAATTATTTAATGCAAATATCTTTATTTTTATACGTAAACAACACCCATTAATATTTTTAAATATGTACTACTAATAGTTCTGATTTTAACTTATATAATGTGACACCTATCTGTAAATATTAAAATTGAAATATACAAATTAATGCTTAATTACTTTAGACTTACTTACACAATAAACATCCAAAACTATTCTTACTCTAATTTAATTTTTTAATAAATACATTAATTGATAAGTATTTCCGGTAAATGGGCAAAATTAATAGCAGTATTACTATAAAATGAATATTGAAAAATAATATCATTAATAATAAAAAATTATTCTTTGAGCAATGGGGTTTTTTTGTGTCTTTACTTTTTTTATCTTATTTCACTAAATTAAATTTAAATTACATGTATATTTAATACTGATAATAAAATCATATATTTAAAACAATCAGTCGAAGTAAACAAACATATTAATTTTATAATAATTATTTTTAAACTCTGAAAATTCTATTGGTTATATTATTGGGTTATAGAGATGTTAATTTTGTCTCGAGAGCTGAAAATTAAAGAGACTTCGATTAGATATAGTTACTGATAGTAAAACTTAAATAATTCGAATTTTTTACACATTCTTAAACAAAAGAATAAAGTTTTAAAAAATTATAAAATGTTTAAAATATAATAAAACTTTAAAAATCATAAGCATAAAGTATAAAAAACATTTATGTGAAAAATATTAAGTACGTTTTGCGATGCGCATGATATTTCTAAAATTCTAATTACTTTTCTTTAAAATTTTACAGTATTATAAAATGCATCATACTCTTCAAATTCTACCTAATTTTAGTATGTGATTAATCTTTTCTTAATTAAACATTTAAAAAAATTATTTCGATTTTTTCGAAATTATTTTCTTAAGAAATATTATTTATATGATTATATTTATACAAAAATTCTACAGTGAGTCAATAAAACCATAGAAATAGACAAAAGTACAATTTGTGCGTGGAGAAGGGGGGGGGTATTGTTTACATTAATTTCTTTTCAGTTCGATACACTTTTCCAGATGCCCCTCTAATTTTTTAAGCCTTCAGAAAAGTATGATTGTGGAAATTACAAAAAATACACTTTGTAGACATAAATCGTAGTCCACTGAGCCATTTTTTTTTAAAATTGGAAATAAAAAAAATTCATTCGGAGCCAAATCTAGTGAATGAGGTGGAAAATCTATTAATTCAAACGTCATTTATTACATTTTTTTCCTTTATGGCTGCTCCATTATTTTTTTTACTACACAAAGTAGAAGAGAAAAAAAATGAATTTCAGTCAAACATTGATTCAGATACCAAGACAGATACAATTATAGTTTTTATAGAAATGTTTCTTATTTCCATGTGCTTATAGTTTTTAAAATTATGATTTAATCATACACGCATTAAATTTTTTCGAAACTTCACACCTTTATAAAAGTGTATAAAATAATCGAGTTATTTAATTTTAATCTCAAGGAATTATATCTAATCGAAAATTGTTTATATTTTTAGCTCTTTGGAAAAATTAGCACGCCTGAGAGACCCTTTCATTCTTAGCTCAATAACATTCCTAGTATATTCCTATATTAATTGAATCTTACTGAAAAATGTGTCTCTCGTATGTATTTCACCATTAGCTTGAAACTAAAGCTAATGATGAAATACATTTGCTTACTCCAGGTAAAATCAAATTGTATTGCGAAGCAAATGCAACTATCTGCGTTTATAGTTAAAAATGAAGATAATTTTCATTATTGTTAAATTTATTACAAAATTAAGATAATAAATTTGTTTTGGGGACATGTTTTTTTTTTAAATTATAAGAAAAAAAATTGTTTTTGGAAACACATTTGAATTTTTATGACATAACTAAGTTTTTTTGTACTTAGAAACCATGAATAATCAGATCACGTTCAGTATAGTTGTTACAATATAACCACACTATCACAACAATCACGTATTCAGCTGGAATGCAAATAATTTTTTTGATATTCATAAAAGCGTAAATTTGAAATCACGCGAGTCTTCGCTTTATGCATGTAAACTACACGGTAAATATTAATGAAATCGAACTTAAGATTTTTTTTTTATTCAGAATGGTTTATGATGCTTTTGTAAATCATGTTTCTTCAATGAAATGTAACTTTTAAAATATTTATTGGCCTGAAAAAGATTTGGAAAACAAATATATAAAAGTTAATTCAGTATACATACAACAAGTTTAATTTTACGTTATATAATTCTGATATTCGAACTGTTAATCATTTATCGTTTGCCAGCGGCCGGTCCGGTGAGGTGATCAGTGATGCTGACTGCTGTGCCTTTAAGTCCCAGGTTTGATACCTGGGAAAGACATGGATGTTTGTATATATATGGTGCCTTTGTGGCATAAGGAACTCTAAATATTCGAGGGGCCAGAAGACCTCTTGTGAGTTTGGGGGAAAGCGGAGAAAGGGGAGAGTCCCTTGATCACTCCCCGGGGTGGAACTGAATAAAAAATCATACTGTCACCTGTTTTATGCTCAAAGTTGTGGCAAACGCATTTATTCTCAAACTTTCAAACTTGGAGTGTGCCCCATTAGGGGGCATAAAATCTATACGCAAACGTGTCAAAAATAAAAGTTTTTTTTTAAAAATTATTTAAACGCAATTTATAAAAAAAATCTTCTTACTTGAAAGTAACATGCACAAATTTTAATACTTATCTTGATAATTTGTCCGATGCATATGTAAGGTAGTGCTGTAGCTTTGGCGGTCGATTGAAATTATGATTGAAAATTGGGTCCCAAATACTGGAAGTTTGAGTAGTACGGGGCTAACGGCAGGCGTAAAAACTAGCCTATTGCTGAGATGAATTTCCTAGGCCTCAATCTGACACTGCATTAGCAACAACAACAAACAACATTTTTTCTCAGAAAAAATTCAAAATTGATTTATAACACATAATTTTTTATCATTAAGAATAATTATATCCAATATATATTCAAATTCATTGTAAACATATTATTTTTTTTTTTAAATTATATTCCAATTATTATTAATGAGAATTGATAATTTTAGAATATAACAGTTGCTAAGCTCAACTTTGATTTGTACAATTTTATTCTCATGTCAATAGGTGTAAGCAGTAGCAATTGAAAAACTAAATTTTATACAAGACTCAAAAAAGATTTTAAAGTATTTAAATTTTAATGAGTATTTTGATCACCTAATCTAATTTCGTTAATGCAAACGAATTGAATAGGAAGCACCGTTTTAAATGGTTTTAAGTTTCCTGTTTTAGATCATAGTCTGTATCAAATACAAAAACTAAGAATTCAATTCAACAGCTGTCTTCCATTTTCACTACAATGATTATTCTATATCATTTTCTTTTTTGTCCGAATATCCTTCTTCTCAAGTTTCTATTCTTTATACTTTTTTTCTTCAAAAGTATAACCTGAATAACATTGACGAAAAGTTTCAAATAGAATTCCCTCTGAACTTCTTCAATTGTGAAGTGGGGTATGTAACTCGAAATTGTTTTGGATATTCGGGAAAAAACTGGACTTCTTTTCTTCCGGGCAATCCAACCCAGGGATATCGTAGGGATTTCCTTCCTTGGAGAGTAAAAACATTTGTTTCTCTATTCCTCCTCCCGTAGAGCTTCTGCAATCTCCTACATCTGGAGTACTGGTGCCCTCCTTTTTTGTGCCTATATCCATTTTTTCAGTCTTTCTACCAATGGTCTCTTGTCCGTCGATTATGGAGAAAGCCTGGGGATTTTTTTTATCCCTTTCTATATTTTTTTTCATTTCATTTTCCCCATCTGCATGATTCTCAAGGCATTCTCTTCGTACTTTAACTCCTACTTGAATTTCTCGCCCAAAGACGACGCGATTCGTGACCCAAATGATGCGAGGGATTTCACTTCTTTTGATACTTTTTGTCTCTCGTTTGATGTTCAGAAATCTCTCTTCTTTGCTATTTTATATGTTTTTGTGTAGATTTTAGATTGGCTGGTAAAGTTTTTATTTTGTATCAGATGGGACACATTGTTTAGACGATAAACACACTGAAACTCTTTACTTTCGAAGCTTTGCGTAAACAGTTTATGCAAAGTCATAGTATACATTAAAATGCTTTAACTTTGGTGAAAGACTTATGTAATAAAAAAATTATTCCTTATTTTAAAAAAAAATATTTATCCCCAAGTAATATCTCATGTCCTCCAGTTAATCAAAATAATTCTATGAAAACTAAATTGCTTAAAACAAAATTCATATTCTTTTGCTTGTCTAATAGTTTCGTTTAGAATGTGTCGATACGTAATTTTATATTTTTATTTTCAGTTAAAATAAATAATAGAATTTTGTCATTTTTAGATCAATGTTTTTCTTTTTCGATTTACAAAATTATAAATGATTTTAGTATTTTGAATTTTAAATTATACATCAGCTTCCTCTAACTTCATGAATATGACAGTTTATTTAAAATTATTAAAATTAAGAATAACTATTAAATATCTATTAAAATTAAGAAACAACTGCATACCAAATTAAAAAAAATTTAAAAACTTTCATAAAATGCTGTATTTTAAATTTTCAGTCTAAATTACCTTTCAATACTCTAGTCCTACGATAATTCAAACTTACCATGTTAAATTTCTTAACTACTAGAATTAAGTAAATCAGAAACATATCATTCAAAATTAAATCGATAATATAGTTTTAAAAAAATGTTTTAAAAGAGGAGGGAATTTTTTGTTGGATTTCGAGCTTCTTTCTTCCATGTTAGAAGAAAAAGTTTTATGGAATTTATTGATTTTGTGACAATACTCTCTTCGTGAAGTTCAATAGATATGATGAATGCGTATATCATGCGTCTTTCTTATTCTTTATGGAAATCCTATGAAATTTTCTTAAAGCTCTATGATTTCTAGCTTAAAATATTAAAATTACTGTTTTCAAAAAGTTTTAGAAAATAGCAAAACTTCAAAGCATCAGGTTTAAAAAAACTGCTTCCTAGGTTGTGGCAAACTTTATTGTAAAACCGATTTATTGAGCTTGAATGATTTTTCTTTAGTTCTGAATTTTCAAAAAAAAAAACAAAAAAAAATGGAAGGATAATGAAGCGTAGCTTGTCCAATGGTTGCATATCTTATGATATATAATACTTATTTAAAGAGAAATGTACTTTAAAACCCCCTACATTATTCAATCACCTAAAGTTTTTATTATTGCAGAAATATAGTATAAGTACAATTAATACTACTACCGTAGCAGCACTGTTGATTTAGGATCGAAAATATATCTTAAACTTAAATAAACTTACATTTTTTCACATAATACTCTTACGTGAATTTTAAAGTACAAGTATAGGAATATAATTTATCCATTTTTTGAGTATGACTTATTCATAACATGCGAAAGCAACTAGGCAATTTTTTATGTTGAATATTATTTTTCTTATCAATTTTAAAGGTTTTAATTATGAATTAAATGTTTGGTATTTATAAATTTATTGCGGAAGTCCTTATAGTTTATTAATAGCTTGTAAGATACAATGAATCATTCAAACTTCCTGGAATAATCTATAATGTGAAAGAATAATCCGATGTGAAAAACATCCCACGACGTTGTATTTTGTAGACAGTGCATTTAGTAGTCGGCGATTAAAATGAATCGCGTTTGTTGAGCAGAGAATGATATCAAATTTGGTGATCACTTGGAATACAGAACAATGCAGACTTTCGAAATATTAAAGCATGTGTAAATATGTGATACATTATCGCAAACGCTTGCTTTTGAGAGGCCTCTACGTTTCATAGAAGGCAGAAAAAGCGTCGAAGACGACAAATGTTCGGGACCTCTGCAGACTTCCCGCAGCGCTGAAAATATGGAAGTGTTTTCTACGGCGATTCGTGTGAAAAGGCTTCAAGCAGTAGCGGGAATAGCAGAGTCAGTTGGAGCATCCTAGCTTACATATCAACAGATACTGACTAAATATTTTATCGTGCAAAGGGTGTGTCAACGCATCGTTCCTGAATATTAAACGAATACATAAAAGCATCCCGAAAGAAACTTCGTCTCACCTGTTGACAAAGATTCTACCCAACTTGTCAAAATTGTTAATGAAAACATGAAATGGTGTTTTTATGAGATCCTTAACCCAAGAAAGCATCGGCAACGAGGAAATCACCACAATCTCCACTCAAGATAAAAGGGAATGTCATGTTAGAGGTGTCCATCGATATGCAGAGCATTGTGCATCTGGAATTTATCGATGAATGACGCATCGTGAACAAAGATCTTATTTTCATATATATATATATATATTCTGCGTCTTTTGTGTAAGTCTTATCAGAAAGATGAAACCAAAATTGTGTGTTGAGCAGCCACGGGTGCTTTTGCATGACAATGTTCCTGTGTCACGATCCCTCCTTGTCACTGACTTACTTGCGAAAACAAAAACTAATGTTTTGCCACATACTCCTTATACTTCTCATCATATCCCGTGTGACTTCAGCTTATCTCCTAAAATGGCACATTGCTTGCGGGGTTGTCGATTTATATCAGCAGATGAAGTTATAAGTACATCGCAAGTTGAATTAAAGAACATGGCTAAAAATGGATTCTGCAATGTTTTGATGAACTTTACAAGAAATGGCAGAAGGGTGGAGTTGCGCAAGGGTCTTATTCCGAAGGATGTATTTCGGCAATTCTCTCAATTGGTAATATTTTTAAAGTTATATACTCAATCAGGGAACTTTTGGATCCTACTTCGAGCATTTCATAGTTGTCTAAATTCAATTTTCATTTTGATTAAAAAAAACAGAAACACCATATTTTTTTGTGAAAGATTCTGATAATTACATTTAAACAAATTTAATTGCATATCTTTGTATTCTACAAGGAATGTAAATAATATTCCCAAATTCCTACAGAATTAAATATGTCCATCTTTAATGTTTTCACTTTAAATTAAATTTTAGCACAAGTGCCCCAGTCAAGATGTTACAAACTTTAAAAGAAAGTTACTGTACTCCTAGACAACTAAAAATCCCACAGGAATGCTGAATCACACGGAAACTTCACCCAAACATAGTAAAAATATTGAAAAAAAATGGATCACGCAAAGCTGTTTCTTTGCTTGCAGAATTGTGCTAAAGGAAAATGCCAGCAGGATTATTGGCTCAAAGTTCCTCGTCATTTTCAGAGTTTTAAAAAACATGATGCAAATTTATCATTGGAGTGCTTAATTATCCGACACAGGCTCCCTGCGATAAAAAGGAATCAGGCTGAAATAAAGCTTCCTTTTCGCATACAGACAAAAGGTCTATATTGTGGCCAAAGTTATCTGTTGAGGCGACCTCCCGGAGAAAAACATTTTGTCTTACAGCAGTGAATATGTGAAAGTGGTCTTCTCCTAAGGCTACATATAAACGTGATAGAATGACTTGCGTGCCAGTTACTGGAGAAACTGGGATATATAGATCTGGTAGAGAACCCTCTGAGTTGAAGTAGTATATGAGGTACCGCGAATGAAAATGGATTTTACAGAACAAATGTATGAAGAATTTTGAAATGCAATGATATGCATCTATATCCCTTAGAACAGTTACAGCGATAAATAAACATCTTTTTTCTCCTATTATGTCCTCTCCTTGTGTTTTACGTCTACAAAATGCAAAATGAAACTTCGAAGTAAGAACGCTCAAAACACTTACCCCTATTAATGCCTTCTGCATTTTGGAAGGTGTTTCTGTATGCGAGACCCATCATTCCTGTGTGATTCCGAGTCATTTAGGTGTAGCCTACCTCTTTCGAAGTATGTAACATCTTAGACTGTACAAAATAGCTTCTACAAGGAATATTGCTCACCAACATACCTTTATATGTCATATGTGCATGTAAGAAATGCATAATGTATGCTATTCTGGTTTGTCCATCCTACACATCTGGTTTATGAATAACTTTCTTTCTTATCACATTTCAGTTTAGATATGACCATTGTTTCAAAAACCCAGGATTAGTTTTCTAATAACTTAGCTTTTCTTAGGTTGACCAGGCTGCTTTTACTATAAGCGATGAAATACGTGGATAAATTAGTTTAATTTATTATTTTTTTCTCATTATAAGTTTTGTTATCCAATATTTCCGTTTCGTATATCCTTTCCAAATTTTTATCTTGATATAAAGAATTTCATGATTTGTAGTTCAGAGTATTTAAAAGTAAACTGAAATATTCCAAAAAAATATATGTGTAATATACGTCTGAAAATCAGATAATATTAAAGAATTTCAGTAATTCAAAGGTACATTGCATTAAGTAGTTAGATATGTAGTATTTTGAAAAATATAGAAAAGATATTCTATATTTAATAAATTTATTTCATTATAAAAAATTGATTGCAATATACGCAATTAACACACTTTTAGTTTAAGGTACCACTTTTCTATACACCATTTTAATGTCTATTAAATAATAATAATTTTAAAGACGCTAAATAAATCCATTTGCAAGTTATTTGGGGATATAAATAATAAGTTTATGAAAAAGGAAATATATTTAATAAATTATCCAGAAAATTGTATTTCCGTCTGTTATGTCGTCATTTTTAATAGAGAAGAGAATCTTCTATATAAAGTTTTTTTCCATAATATAGAGCTGAAGGTCCTTAATGACTTCTAAGAAATGAGTGGGAGAACAAATTGCAAAAAAAATTCTAGTTCTGTATCTTATTTTCCTTATTTCTTTATATTTCTAAAACCTATATTTTCGATTATTAAAATAGAAAACAAATGTTTTGATTGAAATATCTTAAATAAGAAATAATAAAGGCGACTAAAACATTCATTGTGATACTAATAAGAAAAAAATATTCAATAAAGTAGTAATTAACATTAAACATAATTAAAATTTCGTTTTTTTCAACAATGAATAATGTTTTTTTTTTTTTTTATTTATAAAACTCATTTAAAAATGAATTAAATATATTTTTCTGTGTAGCTTTTTCTTTCACTTCTCTAAATAGTTTAATGAATTCATTTTTTTATTTACAGACTATAGCTTGATTGTCTTTTTATTTATTTCATATATTAGACATACATATTTGAAACAAATAAAAACATACTTTTACAATATTTCTCAAATGAGTGCCTCAAAAAAATTTTAAAGTAAAATTTATGGGATGCTTTTCTTTTCTTAGAATAAGTAATTCCATGTGTATTAAAGTAATTCCAAAGTAATTAACATTTTTGTAAGATTTGCTTACAAAGTAGGAGGTACTTTAAACAGACAATTTAAATACGACATTTTCATTAAAATGCAAGAAAAGTCAACTAAAAGAAAGGAATTTTTTTTGCAATCAAAATCCAATTCAAATTCTGTAAGCTTTGCATAAATTTATACTTCATTGTTCATTAGAATACTTAACTTAGAAACAAATTGTCCTTGTAATCTGAAAGAAACTCTAAATAATATCGTATTTTCAATTTATAAGTGTTATTTCAAAAGTACTTATTAAAACAAAAATAGGATTTAAATAATTCATAAATAATTAGTGGACAGCACTTTAAAAAGTAAAATAAAAAAAAATGTAGTTCATTTTACAAAATGAAGTAGTTGATTCTTTTGAAAACTCAAGCTGTGATATTACATGGTAAGAATGAAAAGCAATTAATCAAAATATGAACGAATATGTAAATAATAATTTGTATACAACGTTTTGAAATATTTAAAATTT
>BMAO01031315.1:0-139919 GCA_019973975.1 Trichonephila clavata
TAGTCCATTGCTCACTATAAATATATCTCAGGGGTTGAAAGAGATCGTGTCATCTACTTGAGAGAGAATATATGGTCAAAACTAATAATCGTTTGACATTGTTACGATATGGCAATTACGTTATTCTGGAAAGAATAGGTAAACAACATAAGGTCTTCAACGTTGATCTAAAGTCAAAGCAAAAGGAAAAGAAGAAAGTCTATCAAATCAGCTGCCACAACATACGATTCGTTGCTGGAGATTCGAAATTGAGAGAACGAAATTTACATTCATATCTATGTCACATTAATTGCACCTCACGCTTGTACACTGTCAAATCTAATTCCAGTTATTATTGAATGCATTGGCAAGAACTGTACGGTCTAGGGAGGAATGATCATTAGTGACGAGTCTCGTTTTCAAATATATCCAAGCAAACAAAAGCGTAAACGTGATTGCTTTATCCTAGACAACATAGCGCTACCGACATTAAATATTTCTCGTCACCTTATGGTCTGGAAGGTCATTTCCTCTTTGATAAACACAGCTCCCTTATAATCAACCGTAGCACACTTACAGTATAGTATTTCGTAGACGAATTTCTGCTGTTATAACTGTTTCTTTTGTAACGTTCTACACTTACATTTTAACAAGATCATTTCCAATCACACACGTCACGCCTTTCTATTAATTGTCTTCAAGATTCCCGAAAACTTCTCTGGTCATCTAGTCTGCCTGGTTTTTCCTCTGTTAAGCACATTAAGAACCTGATGGAAAGTCATCTGCAATCACTCTATAATGTTGCCGATTTAATATTATCGTGAGAAATAATTCGATAAAAAATATCAAAAGCCACCAACTTAGAGCTTTATCAGTCTAAGTCAGATATCTGCTTACATTTAGGTCAGACAAGGAACACACACACACACACACACACACAACACTTTTTTAATTTCCTCAATTTGTTACGATTGCTCATACTCAATTCCTTTTTATGCATGTTTATCTCATATACTTATTATTGCCTCAATTATAGAATTCTTAAGCGGTACGTCTTTTTCTTTGCATTTTGAAATGCATTTCTACTATAACGAAATATGTTATATTATTTTACAATAATATTAGTTGAAAATTCATAAGTATATAAAATAATATTTTTAATTAATAAAAGGAGATTCTTAAAAATGTATAGATCTATATAAAAAAAAAAAATGCATGCAATCATAGATACTGAGAAAAGAATAACGTGTGTTGCTCTTGAAACGGCTTTCAAAATATTATTTAAACCTATTGTGTATGAGATGTTTAGAATTTAATAGATTTGTCTGTTTTTCAAAGCAAATCTCGAGCTTAACAGATATCCTATAAGAAATTGGCATACATAATAGTTCTTAACACAGCTAATATAGTTTTAAAAAGTATTTTCAATATTTAGTTATTTCTTAATCGAAACAGGAGTTGTTAAGTTTTTTTTGAAATTCGAACTTTAAAAAAAATATGCCCATTTCAATTGACTGTATATATATTGTTACATATAAAAGTACATACATATAAGTTTTTGACTTT
The DNA here is from genome assembly GCA_019973975.1 of Trichonephila clavata. Taxonomy (NCBI): domain Eukaryota; kingdom Metazoa; phylum Arthropoda; class Arachnida; order Araneae; family Nephilidae; genus Trichonephila; species Trichonephila clavata. The sequence goes on from BMAO01031315.1 coordinate 1,546, forward strand.
CAAAGGAAAAAATCATCATAGATTAAACTGTTCAAAATAGAAAATTCCGAATTACGAGGAAGAACTTCTCTTCGAAATACTTAGGAAGCATCTAAACTTTCTAATCAACTTTGTTTAGTTTGAATGGTGTTCAAATATCTCAGCTAATTTTCAGAAAAATATGTAATGTGGGTTGATATTTCCACCGTTCTAAAGTAAAACTATTTTGAACAGTTTTTACATCATTGTATATTCCTTCGGTTAATACCAACTACAAAATAAACTTATTAAAAAATAATGATCCTTGTCCAATGCAAAAATTTAACAAAACCATCATGTCATTTTTATTTGCTTAAATACTTGCCGAATTAAAGTTTATCACTAAGAAATTAATTTCATCTCTCTCACACACACACAATTCCTAGTTACACAGTTTTCCCATAACAATATCCTCCTACACTAGACACCAGATTTAACTTCTATGATTCTTAACTGACAACGTATTAATTTCAGTATGCTTTTTTACTATGTCATTGCTAGAAAGTATATTTTTTCCCCTTTTACAAAATTTTGTCATGATTTTTCTGTGCATTACGAATTTTTCCCTTGTACACCTAGTGTTCTTTATTTCAATCAAGGTCGAGGTTTTCTCCTTCGCCAGTACAAAGACTTTTAACTTCGAAAGCAAGATTGAAAACAAAAAGGAGTTGATTTTGACATTGATGCATTTAGTACTGCAGGTAAATGGCAGATTGCATAAATTTTTTAAGTCTTCAGCAGTTATTCAGATTTTTTCATCAGAGAGAAAGCTGCCATCTTGTACCACCAAGATGTATGTATTTTTCTACTTGAAAAACATTTTCCTATGGTCAACGACATAATCCTGATAAGAATAAATTATTCACAGCACGCTATTTTTCATTTAAGGTACTATCGATTTTTTACAGAAAGAATGAATTCTTATCGAAACGTTTCATGCATATAAATTGATTTGACAAGTTATTTTAAGGATTGGAGTATAAAATTATTTTGAAAAATAAAATATTTTCTTTTGAGTCTCACTGATAGATTAAAAGGAGTTATCAATAGGCAACAGCTCTGTGTCTTGTAAAAGAAGTATTTAAAGTAATTGCATTTAATTTTCTCTTCAAATATATTTCTTCAGTAAATTACGGTTAACAAAATTATAGATCACTTATAGGAAATAATACTAAGTAGAAGAATAAGAAGGAAGAAAAGTGTTTTTATACCTTATATGAGATCTGAATTTAAAATTGTGCAAGTATTAGTTGTGTAATTCTTGAGTTGATGTAGAATTAGAAAATTTTCAAAGACGTTCTAAGATATAGTTTATCCAAAATCCACCACCAAGAAGCACAAGAGATTTTACCCAATCTATTAGAGAAATAACTGAAAATATACATTTTGCAAAATAAGGAAGACGATGAAATCAGTGCTGATCTTTTCCATTACAATAATCAGGTTATATCTTGGTTGGCAGCGCAGGCTTAAAAATGTAAAGGCATTTGGCAGCACAGGCTGTCTCTACACATTTCCAAAGTTGTTCTGGTGCGGCGGGGGCTGTATGTCAGAAAATTCGTTTTTTGGTCATCAACCAGACGCATTCGGTAAGCAATAGGTCGGGATGAAAGGCAAACAAAAGGAAGTTTGCTTGTTTCGAAGTGCGATCGGTCGTGGATTCCTACTCATCCATGATAATGCACGATTATCAGCAACAATTTACTTCAAAATAAAGATATTTAATTATTGCACTGGTCTTCTATGTCTCCTGATCTTAATCCAATGAATCAAGCTTGGGAAATTCTCGGAAGACATCTTGCAGACCGTTAACATGCACCAAGTTCTGTTTCAGGATCAAAAGCAGTTCTCCATTATTGTCTTGGAACTCTAAGTTCACAAATTGTTAATATCACCATCGAAAGTATGAGAAATCAATATGCAACTGATCTAAAGTACTGAGATTGTACAAAAAAAATTTACACGTTTATTAAATTTTTTAAAAAAATATGTGACTTATTTAAAGTAGAACGGGAACATACTGACTTGAGATAAATCTCCGAAATTCAAGCATCATTCGATGACGATAACTTGAAATCTATACATTTAAAGTATCAAGAAATATCCATAAGTTGTTTTCTACTAAGCTTTTCACATATTTTCTCGAGATTTACTTCATAATTAATTAATAATTTTTTCAAGAATATTAAAGAATTAAAATAATATTTAAACTAATTTAAACTGCTTTGATGTTGTAAATACACTGTTGGCCACTTAAAATTCAGCCCTATGAAAGAAGTACACGATTGACATGAAATTTGAACCATGCCTCTAAAGTATGGTGGGCAAATAGCGCCTGCCGTGCCACATACGGCCCCGTAAAGAGCATTTTTTTCGCCGGATGCTGTGACGTTTTCGCGTTACACATCTGAAAATTCGGCTTCTTATTGTGGATAGGATAATATCGTTCATATTCACACGAGCGCCCCTAAATATATTGAGGGGGTCTTGCATCTGTAATTGCCCCAAAATCGATGGCCGTGCACCCCAACAGCTAGAATCGGCACATGACCGTGAGCCAGAAACTCCGAGTGTAATTCGAGGTATAAGAACGAAACCGTCCCAATCCCAAGAATCTGGAGCTGAGGGGCGTCCGTTGAAAAACCCAGAAGAGAACGGTTGGGTGATCTCCTCCTTCACAAATATCATAATCCGAACTCTTATAAAATAACCAATATTTTGATAACTTCAATGCATATGTATATACTATAATAAATAGCTGTGACGTAAATAAACCAATTATTTAATTTTTTGATTCTCCAGCTACCTTTAATTTTTTCAAACGTCCAACACTGTCAAGACAATTAGTGAAGGGAATAAAGAGAGATCAGTTCCTACATTTGGGTGACTATATAGTACTTGTGAACAAAATTTTTCTTGCATGACGATCAACAAGAGTACAAATAGATGCAAGTTGGCTGACATTAACTTGCAGTCCTTGATGAGAATTTCAACAAGCAATCTCACTCCTGATTTCAAACAAATAGGGTACAAGTGTGATAGGGTACATTTGTCTATTTAAACTGATTTTAAAATTAAATGTTTTTGTGCAGCTATAGATGATGTGAAATTAGCACAATAAATACGTTGGGTAAAACTTCCACTGTTTTATTTTACTTATATTTATCAATTTTTACGGAACAATCAATACCTTTTTTTGAGATGCAGAGTTAAGAAATGAAGAGAATCCTTTTAAAAGGTATCCCTCCGGTATTCTCTACTCCCACAATGTGGCTCTCGAGTCAAAACATTTGCTTATCCCTGCTCTAAAGCAAGGTTATAACCGATAAAGCATACAAAAGATTAGCCTTTCAGTGTACATGTAAATCATGAGAGCTAGTTGTGGTATTATTATTATTCTCATTTTTGAACACCTATTTATATAAAATATACGTTTCACACTCTACCCCTATAATAAAAATATTTTTAACATTTTTTTTTTGCAATGTATGTTTTACAGTAATTTCTTTACTAAAATATAATGCAATGTATAAAAAAAATTAGAATGTTGAGGAAATATATCGCTATTTTAATAAAAAGGAGCATGTAAAAATCATCCACAATAAAATTATCAATTACTATACTGTTCGAATTAATTGGGACAAACATGCTTTTGAAGTGATAACTTAATTAGGCGCGTTTTGCTGGAGAATGAGCTTGAATAATGCGTTTTACATATAAGAAGCCAAGCATTGTTATGCTCGGCTTTGTAGCGCTCGTAACAATGTGGATCGGAATTTTCCTTAACAATGTAAAGTCCTTCAACAAAAAAGGCTTACAACAATGACAAAATTTGGCGTCGAAAATCGGTTTTCAGCCAAACTGGAATTTCATGACATTGCTCTATTGACTGTTTTAATTAACTTTGTTTAAAAATAGTCGGTTATTAATAATTTCTTTAGGCGTGTTTTGCTGGAGAGTGAACTTGAATGAACGTCACGTTCTGGTTTGTGACGCTCATTCGGCTTTTCTCGTAATTATTGTAAGAATGTTATTGTTACAAAACAATGACAAAATTTGGCGTCGAAAATCAGTTTTCAGCCAAACTGGAATTTCATGACGTTGCTCTATTGACTGTATTAATTAACTTTGTTTAAAAAATAAATGCTTTTTTTTAGCATGTGATTAACTTGAAATATATTATTAAAATCCTAATCTCTTTACATTTACATTTTTTTACAAATTACTATGGATTTTCTTGGATTTAAATTCCAAAAAAAAAGAAAGAAAGAAAGTTACAACTATTTTTCAAGTAGATTGGTACATTGTATATCTTTCTCAACGCTGCCAAGTTATACTGAGATGGAATATTGTAAAACTTTTTTAAAAAATTTACGAAATTTCGTAATTTTGAAAATTTTATCTATTTTTCTGCTCTTTTGCACATAAATTATTTTTAAAAAAAGCACTTTTCCATTCCAAGAAGCCATAAAAATGCAACGAAAAAAATCGCTAAAATCACCAAATGCCAGTAATAACTAACTGTAATAAACCTACGGCAGAATCGACCAGTTTGAGGTTTATGGAGCATGTGCAGAAAGACAACTTTCTGATACATTACAGCTGATAGTTTTCTTTATTTTTAAGTAAGCAATTTAGAGTGAAAAACTTTAAAATTATCAGAAAAGATTGAAATGTTTTCATCAGATAGTATTATTTATATTTTGAATCTTTCTTTATACAGTGAATGTAAACAAATGTCTAGGTTTTCTCTCCCATACATAATAATAATGAATAAATAATTTATATGATAATACTAATATCCCCTTGTTTCTTATTCACCTAACTAATCCTTGAAAAAACATTACAAAATTTGAAGTTATCACTTCTATCGTGTGTTCATAAGCAGAATTTTTTTTTTCTTGTTTGACTTGGCATGTGATTATTAATGATATCCTGAACCACCTCAAACTCGTTATATCTGCCTTTAGGTAGTGTGACAGATCGACTTTGACTATAATTCATTCATTTTAATGTATCAGGAGCCTAGTTATGAGTGGTAATTTCAATTTTGTGTTTTATATAAGACGTGTTACTTTTAGTTGTTCAAAGATAGATATTACTCCGAGGAACCGTTCTAAAATAAATCGCTCTAAATGAACAAACTTCTATGACTGTGAGAGCTATAACTATGGCAGTTGGTCAGATCGAATTAAGTGTTTTAAGAACATTTCAAAATTCTGGATCATCGTCTCCAAAAAGAAAAGAAAAATGTAGGCGCAAGTAGAAAACTACTCCAGGAATTGATACAATTTTAATAAGAAGTACCAAAATTAATCCAAGAAAGACAAGCACAGACTTTTGAAAAGATTTATTGGATAATGGAGTTGAAGTGAGTACCTCAACTGCACGGAAAAGGCTTCTGGTAGGTGGCCTTAAGGCAACAAGACTGAGGACAAACACTATTTCTAACCCAGAAAGTGATAAAAAAAACGTTTAACATGGGCCAAAAAATACAGATCATGGAATGTTAACGACTAGAAGAAGGTGGTTTTGAGTGATGAAACATTTATTTGTGCAGGGATATACAAATTAAGTGTAGTTAGACGAAGTGAAGTAGAAACTTTGTTACCAGATCATATCCAACATATTGTAAAACACCCTTCTAAACAGATGTTTAGGTTTTTTTCACAACAAATAACGCTGGAAGCTTAGTTCCTCTTAAATACATGATGAATTCTGTCAAATGCATAAAAATTTATGTAGTAGAATTGTTCCATTCATGGAAACATTTGATGTAACATTTCAACATAACTTGGTCCCTTGACACAATTCAAAATTGGTCCATACTTTTAAGCGGAAAATAAAATAAAAGTGCTTGATTGGCTTGAAAAATCCTATTCAAAACTGATGGCATATTCTCAAGAATCGTTTCGCTAAGTTAAATCATACGACAATAGAGCAAATGATAAAAAAAGGCCATACTAGTGTGTTTTCAAGATGATGAAATCAAGAATATGTGTCCTACTCTAATGGAGTCAATGCCAAGACGTGTTAGGCCGCGATAGCCTAGTGGTCAAGATATCGGATAGTGGCTGGCATGTCATGATTTCGAGCCCAGTACCACTAAAGAACCGCCAGTGTAGGAGCACGATGCACGTTAAATCTATCGAGAGCTCAACGTCCTCCCGTTGGAGTGGTGAAGTAGATAGGAGAGGGGGCGCCAGCTCAGGTGTCATCCTCGTCACTTGACCATGATTCAAAATGACGAGGTCCGTCGCCAAAAGCATTCGAGTAGCTGAACAATGCGACGTTTATATTCACTCACTCACGCCAAGGCGAGTTGAAAAGGTCATTTCTGCTAAAGTAAGACATACTTCGTTTTTATTTACAGATTTTTCAGTCTATTTAAGGTATGTCATGATAAAAAGCTAAGATTTTAGAAAAGAATCACTCCCCCCCCCCCATTTGTTCCATTTAATTTGAACAATATATTAATTACTTTTATCCAAGAAATAATTTCATTTAAATTATCTCCATGATGCTGACAAAACTAATTTCTTTGCAAGTCAAGAATTCTATTTAAACAAAAATTCTGTCAATGATATGCCTTTATACAATTCTTACATTTTAAGTAAGGTTAAGGAAAACTGAATCGAAGTAACATGATGCTAATATAAAATAAAATGCATAATTAAATACAATGCTAAGTGGTAACAGGAATGGTGACTTTTCCTTTATTCTCGAAACCCAAGGGCACGCATGATTTTAAAGCGAAATTAGTTTGATTCTCCTGATTCTTTATGGCTCTTTTGTTTTAGAAATCTATTGAAAGATTAGATCAAAGTTTGCAAAATTAGATATTTGTAAGACAATGTCCTCATTATATGTTCTAAAACTGGTCAACTTTAGCTTCTGTAATACCCATGAGATAGTACACATTTAAAATTCGAAATATTTCATGAAGATTTCCCCACACGCACACACACACTGTGACGGGGCTATTCGCGAGATTTCAGTACTAATCCTCTTGGGAAACTTTGGGGCTAGCATTTATACTATTTCACAGCCTTTTCAGGAAAAACACGAGATAGTTATATGTTAATTAGTTCGACTATATAAAGTCTATAGATTTTGTAAATGTAGAGGAGAAGGAGTTGCCAAGTGGTCACGTAAGTATCGTCGGAGAATTACTTCACGAACTTAGCGCGTGTTTAATAGATATAAATTATAAGAGTAAATTGTTAGAGTGACCATTGAAGATAATAGATTCAGTACCGATCTGAGGTTAGCAAGTGCTCGTCTCCTTGTCCATTCTGGTAGACGGGAATATTAGAATTGAGTATTAGAATTGAGTGTTAGGATTAATCGACGTTTTAGGGAATCACTCCTAGGTTTCTTCTTATAATTAAACTTGTGATTGTGTTTAAGTGTTTGTCAGTACTGAATAAATATAATTGTTATTATGGCTTTTGTTGGTGATGATATGTTTCCTCCCACACCTAGAGACGCGTCGGGCGGAGTGAGCGGGGTCCAAAATAGGACCCAGCCACTACAACACAGAAAAAAAGAAAAAACGTATTGCCATTTTTTTTTAAAAAAATTCGATTCTCAGATAAGAAATTGTTTCGACAAAAGAAATATTTTTATTCAGTTCCGATTTGAAATATCCATAAGAAAAATATCACTACAGGATAATTCTTTCTAAAATTTTGAATACGTACACATGTTATCAGTATTAAACAGCAATCAATTTATAAGATGTTTTTTTATTTCTATCTGGTAGCATTTTTTCTAAATATATCAAGACTAATTTAAAGAAATATACGGCAGGTTTAAGTATCCGATTCTGGTTCATAAGGGTGTTGCTTGGGTGCTGCCCGCTTTTCACAAAAGAAAGGAGACAGCTTAATGCGCGTGCTTGAATTTTTCTGGGAGTTTGAGGGTACCGGTCGCTACAAAGAGTGAGATGCTGTTATTAGCGTTCGTCCACTTTCTTTTCTTAAGAAAAGTGATGGAGTTCAGCAAAGACACTGCATTAAATATTGTCAAAAGCTCGGTGATTCTCAAAGCAAAATAATTCCTAAGATTCAGCAGGTGCTTATGGATGCTGCTATAAGGTAACACAAATGAACGGTGGCGTAACGAGGAATATTAGGGCCGCCTACAAAGTCAAGTTTTGGGTCCCAGGCCACATCTTACATAGGGTACTTACTTGGTGTTAGTGAGGCTATGAGCTCCCTAGAATCCTGGCCCCCTCCGCAATGCGGGGGTGTGCGTTACGCCACTGCAAATGAAGGAGTCTTCCAACCAATTCTAAAAAGGTCATTCATCATAGGAGAATAACAACTTTCTGGGAGGTCACAGAGCACTTGGAATGCGGTTGTTGTTGAAAGGGTGAAAATCTTAAAAAAGGACATCATCGTTTGACGTACAAAAGATTTGTGAAGAGATAGGTATCAGTAAAAATTCTGCACAAGCAATTTTTTGTACGTAATGAACATGAGCAGAGTGACTGGGAAATTTGCGCCTTAGAACTGTTGCCAGAAAGGGAAGATCTCCATCTTCTTGGCGAAATATAGAATTTCAGCCGTTTCTCAACCTCCCTGCTCTCAAAACATGGATCCGTGTGACTTCTCGTTGGTTATGCAACTGAAGAGGCAATTGAAACGAACCCGCTTTGAGAACAAGAAGAAATAATGCAGAGTTCAACTGTGTATATGAACAGTGTTCCATTAGTTTTCCATAAATGTTTCTCGGTAACGGAAGAATCGATGAGCTAAGTGTCTGGAAGCGCAACAGGCCTTTATTGAAGGAGACAAGAGTCCCATTCCCATTATGAAAACAATATATTTTCTCCCACTATAAGGGACGAATACTTTTGTAAACGATATTCGTAAAACGTTATTTTAACTCAATTGATTCATGTAAAAATATTAGATACTAAAGACAAGATTTATTAAAATGAAATTATATTTAAAAACAACTTTTTCAATGTAACTTTAATTTTTTGAGAAATAATTTAAGCCTTTTTTTTAAAAAAATAATGGTAAATATTTCTAATATTACAATTTTTCGAGTTATCCTCTGCTATTTCTGAAATAGATATTATATATTACAAAAAATAAATCCCTACATTATGAAATCTCATAATAAAAATCTCTACATAAATAACTTTAAATATGAGCATGGGATCTAAAAAAAAGTGATGTAAAATTCAAACACTGTGGGGGGTGGCCTACTCGGCACCCCCTCTCTCTCCGTCCTGCGCGGCTCTAGGTGTGGGGGGAAACAAAGCATCACCAACAAACTCCATAATAACAATTAGTTTTATTTAGCCTTTGAACATACACTTAAACAATCACAAGTGAAACTATAAGAAGAAACCTAGGAGTGATATCTAAAGCGTTGTATATTCCTACTAACCAACTCTAAGTCAACCCGACTACCAGAAATAGATAAGGAGAACAAGCCCTAATGCACCGATAGCTAACTCTAATTTTACTATCTTAAATCTTCAATCTAATCATTTAATCTCAGAAATTACTTTCTTAACGCGCGCTAGGTTTGTGAATCGAATACTTCGATGTGCACACTTACTTAACAGCTTCATGGCTCCTTCTCTCCTACATCCACAAAACCTAGACTTTATACAGTCAAACTAATTTACATATATCTCGTGTTGTTATTGAAAGGCTGTGAATTAATGTAAATGCTAGCCCCATAGTTTCCCCAAGAGGATTAGTAGGAAAAATGTCGCGAATAGACCCGTCACAGGCTCTTTTGAATGTTAATCAAGCGTTGTACTATTAACAAAGACAAAGGCTAATTTTTAGTCAAAAAGATCTTATTTTCTCCTTTTAATCGCATTTTTTTAACTTCACGTGCTAGGGATATCGAGGCCTAACAAATGGGCATTTGTCACTTTTAATAATATGAATTATTGTACGTAAAGTGTCTTCTTACTAAATGGAAGTCGTTCTACAACTTCATAACTAATATTTTATCCCGTATCTCTTAACGCTGTTGACACAGGAACACTTACTCTGCTGTTTTCCGCAGGGTGGTGTTGTAATTTATCTCACCCTATAGCGCGGAGGTTCCCAAACTTTTTTGTATCATAGACCCCTTGCCATGTTTTTCGGTTTGGGGTCCTTACGTAATATAGAATTTTTGAAAATTTATTAGCTTATATGTGTTTATGACAGCTACTACGCAGAGCTACTTAATTTTAAAGATTTAAATTTAAAATTGAAATGAAGTTGGGAAACAGTGAAACTTAAGAAACACATGTAATTAACTTAAAATTTAAGTGATAATAAAATAACTGATTAAAAACAAATGTTTATAATGATAGGGATGAATCTGGTGCTTCAATAACAAATTTTCAACATTTGTCATCAATCTTGTCAGGTTTTTTCCAAAATATCCTCAGTTAATAGTATCCAGCCGACAACCGCGCTGAAACTCCTCACAAGGAAAAGAAATTTAAAACTTTCTCTAATACTCTATAATTCGAGATAAAAACAGGCATGTCTCTTTAGAGCCAAAATTGCTGACATCTGTTTCTAAACTTTACTTTTAAGATCTCCATTACTTCCTATTTCAATCAGTTCCTCTTGTAATATGACATTTTTTTTTCAATGTGACCATAGGAAATCACTGCCTTCTGTGGTAATTACCAAGTAAATGCGCTCTCAAACACACAGTTTCAAAATCTGAATAAAGGGAATTTAAATGTTGAACGTAAGTAAAAACATCATTTCCTGGCAGATTGTCTGTGACCAATTGAGAAAGTAGGGAAATTCGCTACATCCAATATTACTTTTTTTGCCATATTCTGGCAAAAAAAAGCTGAAATGATGGTCCTTGTTTTAATAAAATCTATGCTGCCCCATAACTGCAAATTAGCCTCATTAAATGTAGTAAATAAATGAGTTAAATAGGTAAAATCTGGTTTTCATTTGGTTAAATTTTCCTTTAAAATTAAAATCACAATCTGGTTAAATGAGAACACTCCCATTTACACCTCATGGACCCCCAAATTATTTTTTTGCTTTCGTGAACCCCTTGCAAGTCGTCATAGATCCCTGGGGGTCTATATAGACCACTTTGGGAATCACTGCGCATAACCATCTTATTATACCTAAACACCACGTTTAAGGTAATTGGTGCCGCCATTCTCAAGTAATGATAGGAAACATTACTTAAGAGTGATCCTTGTGTTATTTAGTGTATTTTTATCGATTAAAGTTACTAATTTTATACATTTTACTATTAAAATTCTTACATCTAAAAAAATATTCCAAGTCTTAAAATTAATAAGTTTGAACACTAGTGTAACATTTTAGTCATTGATGCAATTCGATTTCTAAAAGATGGAATTTATGTGTAGCAGATACCTTCTGAAAAGGATTCATGTATCGTTTTACATTATTTTAAAATTTTGAATATTTGACATTTAATTTGCAAGTTTGGCTTCTGTAATAAATATTTCAAACGCTGAAATAGTACATCTTATCTTTTGCTAGAAAATACCGTCAAAATAAATGACTAAGATCTGAAATCTTCGTTTCTTCAATTTAAGGAAGCAAATCACATAAAATCTTTGAAAAAAAAAACTATAATTTGTGATTCTGCATAGTTGTGAACCAGTTATGAATTTACTTTCTAATTAAACAAAGTAGCAAAAAATTCTTAAAAATAGTATTAGAATTTGATAGTTGTATTTATGCTTGATGAAAGTTTCAAAAATTTTCAAAATCATAAGTATCACAGGAAATATCTCAAAAATCTTATTGTATATTATAAACTAATTTTATTCATTTTGTAACATTATTTCTACTATCTTAATTTTTTAAAGCTAGTCTTAGAGATTCTTAAACTAATGTCTTAAGAATTAATATAAATTGTTACTTTTTTGATACACAAAAAAATAAAAGGTCACGAAACAGAAATACTAGAAGCTGCTTAATATAACTCAAAATAAACAATATTTTCTCTCTAAATTTTATATTTTTCGTTTCCTATTCACTGAAATTCCATCCCTAATTGAGAGAAAAAATTTATGTTGCTTTAATTCTTGTGCTGTATCCTCTGCATTCTATATCATTTTGTTTCTGTTACTTTATTGCATTCGGTGCCAATTCCTTTTTAATATACAAATCTTTCATGTCTTTTATTTTAACATTTAATAAAACATCCGAGATAAATCATTTCATCCCTTTGATTGAAAACTTTTTAACATTAAAATTTACTAAATTCGTTTCAGCGTCTTAAACCTCTGCTTATCGAAAAGTTTTCCCACCAATTTCAATTGCATAAAATGAAAAAAAAAAAATGAAAACAAAAATAATTTTCTCAAACATTTTGTACCTATTTCGTTTGTAATAACATCTAACAGTTTTGTAATAACACCATTCTACAGTTTGTTATTCTAATTTTAGTACACTCAGGGCCAATTCTCATTTAAAAAAATAAATTATTGTTTAAAAAACTAAAAAACACGCATTTATGGTAAATCGAACTAAAATGTAAAAAAAAAAAAAAAATTCTGAATATAAGAATAAAATGATTAACGAGGAGGTTAATGTCATTGTGATAAAAGTGTGGAATGCAGATTTTGATTGTTGTAATTTCTTACTAGTTCTATTCCGAAATGCTGAGTTGTTGTGAAAATGCAGTACAAAGCACCCCACGCTTTTACCACAATTACATTAATTTCCTCATTAATCATCATTTTATTCTTACATTAAGAATTAATATAAGAATTTTTTAGTTCTTTTAACTTTTAGTTTTTTTAGATCGATTAACCATAAAAGCGTGTTTCTTTAAACTATAATTCATTTTTTTTATTTTTTAGTTCGATCTACAATAAAAGCGTATTTTTTTTAGTTTTTTAAAGTATCATTTATTCATTGATGAATTAATCTTAAATGCGTCATTTTTTAGAATCTGGGATACCCTTTGACATCCTATCAGTGCGTCGATACAACCTGGTTTGTGAAATGCAGGATCAGCCAACTGAAGAAAATCTAGAAAAGCTAAGTTTGAAATATTTCATGTGGAAGAAGGTGCAAAGTTAATGATGCTTTTCACTAAAAAGAACTCAAAATTCTCTCTGAAACTTGCATCAGCATTAGACATAAAAGTACACGTTTTGAATCGAAGAGTTTGTGAGAAGCTATTTAATCCGTTGAGACCTCTGAATCAATTCTCGGCTGTTTTGGTAAAATGAATCAATGAATTATGTTTCATTCCAGAGATCCGACAAGAGAACTTAGGAAAACAGACTTAATGTCTGAGTTCAGTTTTTAGAACATAATTTTTTTTTTACAAGTTCGAGTCTTTTTTTTTATTTCCGTTTTCAAAAAAATTAGACAACTGTTTACGTATGGTAAGAAATTGCTGACGCATTCTTCCCTTTTTCCCATAAAGAACACTTTTTTGTTGTTGTATCTGTGTTAACCCTGAACATGTGTTTCCGCTTCAAGGCTGTACCTTAAATTTTTAGTCGCCAAATATGGAAATCATTATTCCTGATGATCCTGATCAGGACAATAGAACAAACTTATGAAATTATTGTATTGTCATGGGTCCTTGACAAGTGTACAAAAAACACTCGAATTAATCTGACCTTTTAAAATGGGTAAGAATCGAGTACAAAGTTTACGTTACATACAAGTGAAGCTAATAAAAGCGTGTTAAAAATCCTTTCTTATCTTATAATTCAATATATTCAAACAAAAAATTTAAATAAATTATTTTCGTTATTTTGACTGAAATTTTTAATATGGAAATAAGACGTAATATATCGTAAATAAGAATTTCAGAGCCTTAGATATTTTCTCTCTGAAATTTTTTTTCTCAAATTCATTTACCCTAGTGGCATCATTTGACAATAATTACGTAATAAAAGGAATGATGAAAATATCACATTCAAGAAGCTCTGTTCTATTGAATTATCATCACTCCTTAACCATTGTGATGAGATAATTAATAAAATGCAGCATTAAAGTAAGAAATAGTCAACAAAACGTCAACTATTTATTTTTTAGCAGTTTATATATCGTTATATAATCTCTCGACAAGTATGCATAATTCTTAAGATGTTGTTTTGAGTTTCAACTTCCGGAGATGTTCTGAGATGTTACATAACTGAATTGTTTTTTCTTTAATTTATTTTTTCCTTTAAAATCTGCAGTCTGTGTTGTTTATTACATACTTCTGAAACACACCATACGTGATTCATTTTCTTTTGAGCTTTGAAAATTATTTTATTTGTTTTGTACTTTTACATTTTCATTATTTCCACTTTCCATGATTGAGTATTGAAATATCTAAGAGTCAAGAATTGTAATTCTAAAAGTTTTAGGTATATAATAGTCTTTAGTCATTTTATTATATAGATTGAGGTATCCGACTACGTTCGTAACCGTGATTTGAAAAAGCTTGTAAAAAATAATCTTTTGGATATTTAGTGTCGGTTGAATTAGAATATTAATATAAAATTGTTTTAAAAACATTATTATAAAAAATTATTTAAATGCAATTTTTTGACAAAAAAAAAGAAAAATTGACACATTTTCAAAACATGGAACTATGGAAACTGCCTAGATTTTTGAAAAATTCGCGTTGTTTTCAAAGTTATTATCAATTAAAGTAGTAATCAGTGTTTTCTGTTAAAATTTTTCAAGAATATATTAAAATAAGAATAAAAAAATTCTAAATTAAATATTTAAAAAAAAAACCTAGTTCAGGCTTTGTACAGAAGACTTATGTATTTAGGTAAACTACGTGGGGAAGTCGAAAAATAAGTTTCCCCTGTCAACTAGGGTCAGAGTTGAGTATAAAAGTCAAAAAATAGAATGAGACAATTAAGATAAGATACAACTTTATTTTTCCACGTAAGTACCAAGTACATTGAGACATTTATCATACCACTTGAGGAGCTTCAAAAGCCCCCAGGAAAAATTCAGACATCAAACGTAGCTCAAAAGAATTTTTTATTTACTCAATTTTAAACATATCTGTCGTATATTTCGACACATACAAAATTAATTTAGTGAAATTTTTGTTGAAAAATATAAATGAAAGTTCAAGATTAAACAAATATTGAATATGTCAATGAATAATTATAGAAATTAACTTAATAATGCTAAACGGTTTCATTTGTAGTTTCGAAACTGTTGAAAGTCTTTTAACAAAAAATAATGGTATAGAAATATATTACCTTGTTTTTCATAGTCAAATGTGAATGTCAATTACACAAATCACAATTTCTAATTACTTGATTGCATTATGATAACAATTATCAAAAAGAATTACCTCGTTGGTCAGGAAAACATTACTTGATATAAAGATACAATAAAAAAATAACTCATTTAAATACATAAATGTTGTTTTTTATTTTTACTTTATTTTTTTCTTTATAAAATATTGCTCCACTCAGATAATTTTTTTAGAAAGATTTTTTATGAGCAATTTTTTTCAGAAATTATACATTGAATTCAATGCACTATGAATGAATGTATTTTTGCATCTGAATTAAAATATATTTGTTTTTTTCCTTAATCAGCTCCCTAAATCGAATAGATACAGATCAAAAGAATTACGGGAAGTTATAATTATCTCATTAATGTAAAACGCCTCAAGTTTTAATTACGAAAGTGTGAAAATTTCCTTCGCGAAAATAATAGGTGTTATTAATTGTAAGGTAAAAGCAACCTTATTATATTCATATATTCAAACCCAGCAGTCAATAATTTGTCAAAATATTTTTTTAATTATCTGATTGTATACCATCTCTAGGAACTTTGGTTTTTTTAAATACATGAATAAAATATCTATTCGAATAATTAAATTAGAAATAATTATAGGGTATAAGACTCTCTTGAAAGTATTTGAGACCTTGAACTCCTTTTTGTAAAACTTCCAGTGCATATACAGTTTTCAAGTTCATTGATTGAACTCTCAAAGCATTTTTTCATTGTTCTTGAAATGGAGATTCTTGACATAATTTAAGACATAATTTGGCATAAGTTAAGCTTTCTTGAAGGAATAAAAATTACTCCGAGACCATTCGCAATAAACTTTACACGGATATTCCTATTTTTTTTGGTACTTACATATTGCGTCTTCGATTAATTTCGCCAAATCAAAAGAGATCACCAATTCAAAAAATGTCGCCAAAATCTGCCATCTTTATTATTATAGTTGTTGAAACAGATGCGGATACGGCTTCCACAATTGGCTGAAACTCATGGCATTTGGCAACATATTTTGATTTGACGAAATTATATTAATCCAGTGTATAATACTTAAGTACAATTTTTCCTATTACATTTAATAAATATGAACTGTATTCATGAATTCATTGTCAAAATAACCACCAATGAATGAAAAAGAGAAATGTCTCAAACTATTGAATAGGCCAAGAAAGAGGATAATTTGCTTAATTATTAGTTTTATTAACATTTTATATGTTTAGCTATTAAATAAGTTAAAAGTTTCTTCTTTATTTTACATTATGTGATTTGCTTCGCTGTTTACATTAGTTTATCAGAAAACATAATAAATAATTTAAATTTGCATGTGTGTTTGTATAGTTCTTAGTTCGCATTTAGTGCAATTTATACATAAAAATATCAATCTTCACTAATTAGCACTATTTTAAATGGTTGTAATAATAAAGTAGGCTGTAGATATAACTTATTCATTTCTCTTGTTGCATTTTTCCGGCTATGACTATAATATTTTGATTAGACATATTTAATTTATACTTTTCAATTAGGAATAAGTAAAATGTTGTTGTTGCGTATCCCCGGAGATCAGCAGGGCTAAATCAGGAAAGTTCCATGAATTCATATATCCCAGGGATCTTCAAACTGTGTTCCACGGAACCCTGGGGTTCCACAAGGGCTCCACGAGGGTTCTTAAGGGCTCCGTGAGTCACAATAAAAAAATCTAGAAGAATAAATATATATGCAAAACGGATTCATTTTTTCTATGAAGTTTGTGAGTTACAAGTATCTAAAGCTCTACGCCCCCCCCCCCCATTCATTAAAACTGAACATTTTAATTGTATATCTACTGCTGTTTGTAAAAAACGCAGCACCATGAAGGAATCATCAGACTTAAATGAAATTTAATGCACAAACGACTTGTATTAGTACAAATAAATGACGAAATTTTCAAAGCAAAAAAATATTATTAAGTGTCTGAAATCAGTATTTGGTGTAGCCACCACGCACTGCAATAAGTGTTGCTATACGGCGTGGCATGGAGTCAAAAAAAATTTTAATGTCTGCTTGTGGAAGAGAATTCCATATTGCTTGTATGTGCAGCAAAAGTTCGTCTTTTGTAGCTGTAGGACGCGGATCACGAGCGAGACGCCGACCAACCAAATTCCATACGTGATCAATACGCGACATATCCGGCGAATAAGCAGGCCAAGGAAGAAGTTGCATGTGTTGGGCTGAACAGAAGTCTTGAACAGTCTTTTCAACACGTGGGCGTGCATTATTCTGCTGAAAGATAGCTCCAGAGATACCTTGAAGGAAGGGAATGACTTCGGGCTGTAGCACTTCAAGGATGTACCTATTGCGATTAAGATTACCCTCAATTCGTAGCAAATTGGATCGTTCATGATACGAAATCGCACCCCAAACCATAAATCCGGGTGTTAGTCCACTATGCCAATCAATAACGCACTCTTAAAGGCAGCGTTCACCGGTATTACGTCTAATACGAATGTGGCCATCATGGTCCCACAAATTGAAGCGTGATTCATCTGAAAAGACAACTTGGTGCCAATCAGCTTGCCAGGCTCTGTGCTCATAAGCCCATTGCAGAAACAACAGTCAGTGGTTCGCCGTGAGGGGGATCCTGTATAAAGGCGCCCTTGCACGTAATCCACGGTGCAGCAGATGCCGACAAATTGACGAAGCCGACATTAGTACACCTGTAGCAGTAGGCCAGCGTGCTGACAACTGCCTGGAAATAGCTGTGTGGTCATTCATCATCATGCGGATCAGGTGTCAATCATCGTTCACTGACATCACCTTCCATCGCCCACTGCCAGTTTTTAGAGTTGTTCGGTGCTCGTTGGTCCACTCTTCCAAACTCGCATCACTGTGGAACTGTTACGCTGCACACGAGCTCCTATTGAGCGATAGGAAAATTCTCCTTCTCGAAGGCCGATAATCTTCCTCCGTCCAAACTCCGTAAGTTGTTGGAATTTCTCCTTATTTCGTCGTGGAGGTATCTTAGGTCTCCCTAAACGTTCATTACTAACAAATAAAAATTAACTACTTTCAACGTCCCTCTACAGCCCTCTATTTATACGCTTTCAGCAGCAGTTCATAGGGCGCATGCGTGGTGGCTCTGAAACTTTACTATTTTACGTAACATCCTATAATTGATATTTGCTGCAAAGTTCATTTAATTCTGATTATTCCTTCATGGTGTTGCATTTTTACAAACTTCATTTTGCAACACTTTTCAAACTTTTATTATAAAATAATAAAATAATAATAAATGTTTTAACTTCATATATATACTTCCTACTAGATTGAGAATATTTTATTGTTTACTTTCTTGGGTTCCACAACATAATTTTACACCCGCTAGTTAGTACAATGTCATGCAAAACTAAATAGTTTTCTATTGGAAAAAGCACCTTTTTATATTTACAGAAAACAACACCTACAATGAAGGAAAACTAACACAACATATCAACAGAATTGATGTTAAAATATAAATTTTAGTAAGAAAAGCTTCTAAATTTTAGGTTTCAAATTCCCTCTCTTAAACATTTAAATGCCATTCTCAGAATATTGTGTTTAAGTGAAATATATTTCTCAACGTAAGTGGCTACAAAAACAAAGCAATAAAGCAAATTAAACTCAGAATAAGTAATGCGATTGCACTTAATCTCAACAGACCTAGACTTCGACAGTTCCTGTGAAAAATAGGAAGCACAATCTCAGTTACTATTTATAATGCATAGATAGATGACACTTGAATCACATTCTAACATTATTAATAAGTAAATTATATTTAAAAATTAGATTAGAATTTTTTTAAATAATAAATGCAAATACTTTTTTTCATTGCTTTTACATGAAGTGCCTGTAACATGTTGATCTACTTTAAATATTACTTTGATACATATTCTTCCACGTATGCGTATGGAATGTGGTTCCACGAAAACACTTTCTAGCTCTAGGGATTCCGTGAGTTCAAAAAGTTTGAAGATCACTGATACATCCAAAGGAAATCTAAAAACAGCTTTGATTGTTCACAAGGTCTTGTCTAGAGAGCCGCAAGCACTGTAGACCGGTGTAGGAATTACGTCGATCGCGATCGACCAGTGGACCGCCAAGACATTTTGGGTGACCGCATAAAAATTTTATCATTTATTAATTATGTGCGGAAAATTCAAGATTGGCTGACAGTATGCAGACTAAGCCTTCTACTGATTCTAATAACAAAAACTAGCTTTACATAAAAAATATTTTATTTTTTTAATGTATTTTCAACTGTTTCATAATAAATGTATCATTTGATATAATTATATTTGGAGCTCCTACGACCTTCCCAACTTCGTCAGATCCTGGAGGATTAGCAACAACAACAACATATTTGGGGCTATTATTATTACGTTTGTATCTTGCATTTTGCTTTAATCGCGGTTTTAAAGGTGTTGTTTTCTATTTTAGTTTTGTACGTTAGAGAGTATTCATATTCCGTACTTATTATTTGTTATAATAATAATCTTTTCCTTACCTCACACACCTACGACATTGGGCAGTAAAGCGCAGACAAGAATTTTTAAATGGAAGGGGGTCGAGGGTTGAAGGTCTACTATTCTCGTATTATACACCAATACACAGCCAAACATATTTTTTTTTTATTTTGTCGATTGTCGGGAACAAAAAACAACAACAAAAAAAGTACTGAATAAATAATTAACATTAATAAATAAAAAAACTACTAATATCAAATACTTAATTACATTTTACATACTATATACATGGGACTACAAAGAATCGGGAAAAAGTGAAGGGTAATGAGGGAGGGTACGGATCTGTGGGCCCCTCCCCTGCCCTTGTGTGCGCCACTGACACTGGGTGGACCGCAACTCCTTGAAAAAATTAGAAGTGAACCGCAACTCCTTGAAAAAATTAGAAGTAGCCCGCACCCTAGAAAAGTCTGCCCACCCCTGACTGTAGAATACGTTTCGGAGAAGCAAGCACAGTGGTACACTTGGTGCACGCTGCATAGCTCTTGGCAACACCAGTATATGTTAAATATCTAAGATGACCACTGAGAAAGAAAAGGGATTACATTTTTAATGAATTTCTGCAAATTTGAAAATATATCTCACGTAAACTTCTCTCTTTTCTGTTTAAGTTTCAATTTAAGAACTATAAAAATGTATTTTTTCTTATTTTAATTAACTTTTCGAGACATTAATTTTCATTTTTTCCTCAACATAAGGACACATCAATAAACAATTCAGTACTATCAATGGATTTTGATCAGTAATTATAATCCCATTTTTGCATCATTTTTCAAAAAAGGCTTTTGTTAGTTTCTTGTACGTTTTTGAAGTTAAATATTTTAAAATTTCATAACTGGAATATATATATATGTTTTAAAATCTTTCAATAATCTTCAAGTCCATATAAGTTATAATCCAGGAATAAGGAAAAAATTTATGGAAGATATAAATCATCACAATATTGTGTCACTTATTTCACCAATTAAGCTTTTTCAAAACTGAAGGGAAAGATCCGTCATAATTTACATAATTACTCCTGTTTGTTTATTCAGTGGAGCAAAGAATAATTTTAATATAACATTAAAAAGATAGCATCAAATTTCCAAACTTGCGATAAATAATTTAAAGGGATTACCCAAAGCACTTAGAAGAGAAAAATATTTTTTTTTATCTTAAGAGCTTTAACATCATCCTAACAGTAAAGATTTTTGAATGCCAAGGCCTTATTATGTGCGCTCTCAAATAAAAGACGCAGTGTTTTTAATACATATAAGTAATTTACCTGTCAATGAATTTTTTGCTTTATTAATAGATAATTTATTACACAAAAATAATGGATAGGAGTTGATTTTTAAGAAAAAAATTAAAATTATTTATGAATAAAATCTTGAAAATGTGTAAGCTTTTTTTGATATATAATTCAAGTAAAATTTTATTTTTAAAAAGCTGTTACATTTTACTCAAACATCACAAGATTAACTTTTGAAAGAATCATGTAAAGCGCTGGACGTCGAATATTAAACTAAAGGTGGTAAATTCGAGGTTGGACTCAATGAAGTCTCCATTAACACGGGAGTGGTCACGCGGGACACAAAGCCACCCCACGCTCACGAAATCTTTAATTTTGGGAAAACTGTTTATTTGTTACCAATAGCCTGGTCAGTATCCTCCTAAATGGGGACTAAAATGTATATGTCACATCTCTCTCTTTTTTGGGAGTGGCAATCATTTTTTACAATCTTAAGACCCTTGGGGTGACTAAGTTCCCCACGTGACCACTTTTGTTCCAAACTATTTTCTATAAACAGACTAAATTTTTCCCCTGTGAACAAAGTAGGTTTGATTGTTGTGTTGTGTGACTCATTATGGTTTATAAATGTAAATGAACAAAATATATATAAAAAACGGGCATCTGTGATCTCTATTGAATAAAATTGAAACGTCGGAAATAGAAATTGATCCAGCAAAAGAGAAGAACCTGATAGCGAAACTAAATTTGACAAAAACGATGAACCATGAAACAATTGAGTCGAAAGGAAGATTTTCATATGCTACATAAAGAACTCCTTCAAGAAAGATATGAAGCCACAAGTGTACCACAAGACACACTGCGCCCTGTCAAAAAGCAAGAAAAATCTCAACATGCTACTTGTCGATCAAGGACAATAAACTACAAGATCTTGAACAACGTATAACAGTTTTGCCTGCAAATATCATTCCTGTAATGTTAGCATAAAATGTCTGCAATTTGTATCCTTTAATAAAGTCGCGCACATTTAAAACGTTTTAATTCAGTTTGAATGGATTTTTTTCTCAATCAAAAAAAATTGAAAAATCCTTAAAAGTAGATAAGCATACTTTCTCTTAGTTAAATTATTTACTGAAATTGCGTTTTTTGTCATGTATAACAAAATTAATTGTAAAAGAATATTACCCCGCACAACCACTAATGTTAGTATCGAGTGCGTTCGCGCCTTCTTCTGGGTTAATTTTTTTAGAAACTACAATCGAAGTTAGAGTGCACGCGCGATAAAGCGGAAGACAGAAAAAAAAAGCCCGAATAGAGACTGATTCGACGGTGTGGGGAAAGAGCTGCGATTATGAAATCTCGCTATGTATGTGCTATTCACTCTACTCGGTTCTCATTTGTTTATAATCTCTTGGTTAGAAAAACTGAAGGAAAAATTACTTTTGAGAGTCCAAAATTGTTTAACCAAATGAAGTCAATATCCTTTCCCCCTCCCCCCGAAATTCGAGCCTCTTTGCGGCAATATCAAGTTTTGAAATTATTTTTGTCCTGTAATTTCCATATCATGGAACAGTTTTTCCGCACAGGTAGGTTCCGATTTATAATAATTTGTTCCCCATAAAACTGCGATGCACTCTTAATAACTTACCAATTGGACAAACTTTTCACTTCGCAGGGTTACTATATTTCAACGGTTCAGCAACTTCACTATGATTTCTGTTTTAAAAAACACTACTCAACGGTGAAATAGCCACACCCAATAGGAGGTGTGTCAAAGAGAACTGCAGGGCAACATTTCTTTTTTATGAATGCGAGTATTAATTAGAATCCGATAAGGCGATTTGTTTTCATAAGTAACATTTTTCCGGGAGATTCAAATTTCTTTTGTTCGTCAGTAAATACCAAAAAGGCCGAAACCAGTTAGCGCATAAATTTATTGTTGCTTTGGAGCTTTCAAGAAACCAATAGATTTCAGTTCACGTAAACATGCTTAGTTTTCTTTGAAACAATGTATGATTTAGTAAATAATGTGATTAGTAATGTGATGATTTAGTAAATAATGATTATGACAATGATATTGTGCAAAATTTATAATGTGAAAGTGCAAATGTGCGTTATACACTTGCTAGAAAAAGTCTGCGTTCACGTACTATTGCTTACATGAACAATGAAAAAATTTAAAAAACGGAATTAGAAAAATTTATTAAAATTATATTTTATTTGGTTCATTTCGAGTATTGAAAATGGCAAGAGTAAAAAGAGAAGAAAAAAAAAGAGAGAACAACCACAAGAAACTGGTAGGGGAGTGTGTAGTGATATAGTCTATATATAAGCCATTAACCACTTCCGCACCATGGTGATCATTTTGGTGTAGTGGTTAAGTTACTCGGCTTCGGACCCAAAGGTCCCAGGTTCTGTCCTGCCGGATAAGCGCGCTACTTCACTTTCATAGCTTTGAAAATAAAGACCGGTTTCAAAATCAAGTAGAAAAAGTCTGTTTTCACTGTTTTAGTAGTAACTATAAAAGTTATTTAAAAAAGATAATGAGCTGTTTAATAGCTGGTTGGATAGCCCCGCCTTTGAGAACCTCCTGAAGTCATTTCGGCATTGAATCAACAAGTCTAGGGGTTTCTACAGCGCTTATGTTCTCCCATTTCGTCCTTAAGAACAAACACTCTTCAGCTATCTTTGCTAGATATATTGTGTTGACGAACTCTAAGCTCCAGCAAACACCATAAGTGTTCTATAGGATTCAGATCAGGCGTCTACGGGGGCGCGTGCAGCTGTGATTTGGGAGATTATACAAGGGCCTATATATATATATAGGATTTGCAATCCCGTGTCATATTTTCAATCCCGGGATTAGGATTAGACTATTTATTAAAAATACTTAAATATTAGTATAGTTGAAATTGCATAATAAAAACTGAAAATATTTTTAAAACTTGATTTAATACTATTTTAATGAAACAAATAAAAAAAATTAATTCATCATAAAAAAAACAAATAAAAATAGTACGTAATGAAATTTTTTTTAAAAAAAGCATTTTTTGTTTTTCTGTAAATAAGCTTTTAAAAACACAGCTCCTCCAGCGTTTCATCGTTGAAACGGCTTTTTATTTTTGTTACAAATTGTCCTGTCAAAGAAAAGGCTTGTTCGGATTCTTTACTAGTAGGTATTATCGTCATTAAATAGGAGTATGTTATTTTCAGGTAGTCACCACGTCTCCCTCCATTTTCAAAAAAGAGACATTCCTTTTTGAATTTTTGATGACAGTGTGTCTCAAATCTAATAGACTGCATTGGTGCATATACCTTTTTGATAACTTTATTTAGTTCTTCTGCTACACTTAATGGTTTTTGTACATAAATTGATCCTGTTATAGAATCAGCATATGAATCAATTTCAAGTGTTACCTCATTTGAAATTGAAGATCCAGTTGCATGAGCTGTTAGTAATGCAATGGGATTTGAAGTGTCTCAAGTCTTCCAAGCAGGTTCGCTATTTATTAACGGTATTTAGTTAGGAACTGTGACAAAATCTATTTTCTTGTGATGTTGCTTATATTATTCTGTAAGCATTGCAGTGAGCCACTTAGATCTGTGCGACGTTCTCCCATACGAGAAATGAGAGCTGTTTATATGTATGTATTTTTTACCTATAGCACTTATAATTGCACCAAAAAATTCTACGTACATATTTCATAAACAAAATATAAATTTTTAAAAAATTAAATTCTTAGATAATTTTTATGAGAAAAAATTTTTGTAAATATAATTTAGACAAAAATTAACAACCCCGGAAATAATAAAATAACTGTTCCTGGAAATAGTTATTTTAATCCCGGATTGGAAAAAACACCGGGATCCCGGGGTTTTGGAATTCTCGGATCCCGGGCCTGAAAACCCTACTAGATATCTTTCAAAAATTCTAATTGCCTCTGTCGAAATTAGCTGACACCGGGCAACCTGAGGGTGGGAGAAATGTCCCTTTTCTGACCCCACTCGCGATGGGGAGAAAGTTACAGAAGTAAATAAGAGAAAACATATCAAATTTCACGGTTTAACATACACACCCTCCTCGAACACTTCAAGGTTAAACACATACGAAAACTGACATTAAACGTATATAGTACAAAAATGTAAACAAGATACATTAAATGCTTTAAATTTAATACCAGATTCCCAAAACTTTGGAGAAAAAATTGCGAAGTATAATTCAGACAAAAATTAAATCCCGGGATTAGTTATTTTAATCCCGGAATCCCAGGATTTGAAAAAACCATCCCGGGGCTGCAAACCCTACAAGAGCCAAAGCTTCACAATCTCAGTGGTATGCTTAGGATCGTAGTCATATTGGAAATGAAATGACGATCCTAGGCCAAGTTTGGTGGCACTTTCCTTCAAAATTGTTTTAGAACATCAAGGTAACCATATTTGTTCATAATTGATTCGATATACTCCAATTTGCCAACACCATTGCTCGCCATGCACCCCCACACCATGACTCCACCGACGCCGTGCTTTACCGTTGGTACTAAATGTTCCTTTTGCAGCACTGTGCAAAGTTTCCTCCATACCAATTTATGACCTTTTATGTCAAAGATGCAAAATTTGCTCTCATCGGAGAATATCACATTCTCCAGAACTCCGGAGGGCTATGTATATGCTCTTTTGCAAAAGCTATCCTTTTAATCCGGTTGGTCATTGAAATATAAGGATCTTTGAGAGCCACTCGACTACGGCCTTTTTCAAGATTTTTCTTGCAGTATCCGCACAAATGTTTTTGTTAAACTTCTCGTAAATGTCTGTTGCTATTTGGGTTGCAGTCAAAAGAGGATTTTTTTTCTCGCCAAGGATATCATACTTCCTTTTTCTCTGATTGCGAGTTTAGGTGGACTACCTGAACGAGGTTTAGATGTGTAAAGTTCTGTAGATTTAAAGTAATTAATAACACGCAAGAAAGAGGAACACTGCTGTACAACGGAGCTGGCTATTATCCCGAAGAATTTTTCCATTTTTCAACATATTCACAATGATTTTATGCTCACTGCTCACTCCTTCCTTTTATTTTCAATGTCCTTAAATTGCTTCGTAACTCACAAAAACATAAAAATTATTGCGTCACAACTTTATTAAGCTATTTTATTTGATAACTGAATGCAAAAACTCTGTTAAACTACAACATCTGTTTATACATTTTCAGCAATCTAGAATATTCAAATAGTGAACGCACCCTTTTTCTCTCTACTATTTGTTCGCTTTGCTACAAAACTCTCATTATCTTATGTAGTTTTAATTCAAAATTAACGAATTCTTGCATGCTCAATATTTAAATAATAGTAAACAAATTCATAAAATTTTGTTAGAAAAAAATTATATTTCTATTAAAATTTACATTTGCTCGATGATTTATTATGGGTGAACGCAGACTTTTTCATTCAAGTGTATATAGACATCAATATATAATCCCCAAAAAAAAATTTTAAATACTTCAGAAGAGAAATGTCACATTCGCAGCCCGTCCAGTATATCGGCACAAAATAACATATAATAAAAAATTTTTTAAAATTCTTCCGAAATTTAAAGTTAGTAGCAAAGAAGAATGCCAAGTGTCAGGACGTAAATATTTAATTTTTCTTGTTCTTTTACATAAGTTTATTATAATGTATTATTCGAAATAATTCTCTTTGATTTCTGATTTTTTTGCGGCCCACCTAAAGTGAAACATAGTTTGTTTGGCCCGAGTTAGCCTTTGAGTTTGACACCCCTTCTTTAGAAGAATTTAATAACCAAGTTTTATCATAAAACACTAAAACAGTTATTTATAACTATCTAGAAGTAAAAATAAAATGTCTTTAAAAAAAGAAGCCTTTAAGATTTTAAATATTGATTTAAAATCAAAAGATATGTGTGTGTGCTTTGAGTGCTTAGTATTGTGGTGGCTAACTGCTTGTAGGAAAAATTTCCCATTTTATTGGTAAGATATTTTTCTACCGATAAAATCACAATTATTGGTGCCAACAAATGTGCTGAAATATTTTTTCATCTTTGATACGTATTTAAATAAATGCACCATCAATATATTCATGCTTTTTAAATTATAATTTTGGATTAAAAAATTGCATGTTTTTAAATTTAATTCAGTTATTTTCTCAGACTATTAGGAATATTTTTATGTTATCTTTATTGTTGAAGCAGGCGCTTCAACGGATGCTACACATTTTTATCAAGTACAGGACTATTCCTCATTTATAATCAAAAGATCAAGACAAATTGCCCCTGGCATAATTGTTTTCGTATGCGACTCTATTGCGAGTATAGACACTGCCATTCATGAGATGAACAGCCACAACAAACTTGAAGCAATATGCATAGACGTCTGTAAGAATAGGATCCACTTCAAAGTTGTTGGCCTTTATAGCCCTCCCAACAATGTGCCAGACCTCGAGAGAATCGCCGGCATAAGCAGTCGCCACAACACTATCATTGTGGGAGATTTCAACGTCCACTCAACTCTCGATGGTGTTACTCAACTCAAGTGCGACTGGTAAAGCTGCTGAAGAACTACTGGACAACTCTGCTCTCAACTCTCTGGTCACTGTGGGTCCAATCCTGAGGCACATGGGGAGAGCCGAGGCTGTTGCCTGCTTTCGCCTAACCACTGGACATGACTTTTTGAGAGTATGCCTCCACTGGCTTGGCTGCTAACGAGGTCTGCCCGCTCTGCGGCCATGCCAGAATGGATGCTCCAATGCACTTAACTCCATGAATACCCAATTGACGACATCGTCAGTCGGTACTGGAAGGCTCTGCGTCAAATGGTCAAGAAGTCAAGCACGGGCGTTGGATAAATAAAAAAAAAATTTGCACATTATTCCATTTTTATATTTTATAGCTTTTCAAGTTTTGAAATGGCCTCTGTAGCCGAGTGGTCTCTTATGCATGCTCGTGGACAGTGCCGTAACGTACACCAGCAATGCGGGGGTGGGACAGGATTCTAGAGAGCCGACATCCTGATGTTTTGCTTTTGCAATCCCTTGTAAGATTCGGTTTGAATCCCAAACCCTGACTTTGTAGGGGTGCCCTAACTTTCTCCGTTACGCTACTGCTCGTGGCTGTCAATACTTAAGTCAAGATGCATATTCGAGACTTGATTCCATTTAAGACCTGTATGTAGCAGAGTTAATGCCCATTATATATGTCCAGGCTAAAAATCCTCTTGTTGGCGTGGAGGGAAGTTTAGTAGGGAGGGGAGGGTCCAGGTGTCATCCTCTTCATCTGACTGTGGTTCAGAATTACCAGATCAGTCGCCAATAGACTTCGTGATGCTTCTAGTGAAGCAAAATTGTGCAATCAACTCAGTTCGAATTTTAAAGTGTTATACACACACACACACACACACACACACACACAACATATATATATATATATATATATATATATATATATATATATATATACATATGTGTGTGTAATATAAAAATAGATATTTCTTTTCGTAACATTTAATGTGAAACTTAATGATTCAAGATGAATGCCATATTTCGTCATCCTTTTCCCTCCAGACACTAAACCTTCCCCGTAGACTTAGTAACGCCTCTGTCTAGAAGCACAGAACCAATAGGGTCCTGCAGAACCCGATAAATCACGAGATCGGGGGAATTTGCCTGTTCGTTACCTCTTCCTACTTTCCCTATTTAAATATCGTTGTTCCCCAAAGTCGGGACTCTTATGCCTGTTAGAAAGCTTTCTAACACGATCTTCCAGTGTTCTCCTTACGAAAGAAACAACTTTGGAATTCAAGATCTTTATTCAAATCATGGAGTTTCTCCTTCGTAGGGAGAACACTGGAAGAACGTGTTACAAAGCTTTCCAATAGGCATAAGAGTCCCGACTTTGGGGAACAACGATATTTAAATAGGGAAAGTAGGAAGAGGTAGCGAACAGGCAAATTCCCCCGATCTCGTGATTTATGGGGTTTTCCAGGACCCTACTGGTTTAGTGGACTCTCGATAATTCGAAGTTGGACGGAGCAATAAAAAAATTTGAATTATCAAGAGGGTAGAAAAAATTCCCGAAATACACGAAGAGAAATTTTTTTGATAACACATGTAAATTTGGAACTATGTAATAAAACAACAATTGTACATTTTTTAAAATATTTTAAAGTGCTTTTAAAAGGTACACATTATATACACTATAAATATTTTACAGAAGTTAAAAGTCCTCTATTAAAAGCATACATTCATACACAATCCTACCCATCTCTTCTTCACAATAGCGGACCATCCTATCTGAATACATGTTTAGCAACGCCACGTGTTAAACGAAAGATATGGACAGCTGACAACAGGTGCGGTTGGTCTATTGTCCACTTAAGGGAATGAAAACAATAAAAATGTCTTTTCGCCTGAGGAATCAGAAAATACTAAGAAGAAGAAGAAGCAGACAGATGGTCATCAAAGGGGATAAACCTTACAGGGGATACATGCAGAGAACACACAGCGCAAAACTTGTAAGCTCCAACTTGTTCGCTACAGGACTGTCATGATAGTGAGTGTTCGAATTGTCAAGAGTTTTATAAGATAACTTCAAGTTATAGCGTGTTGCAATCTGGCCAGCTACAGATTTTACTTCGAAATATTGAGTGTAACAAAATGAATTGTTTTAGTTCGAAATATCAAGAGTTTTTCTAGTGACTGAGCATATACTTCGAATTATCGAAAAGTTAGTATTATCGAAGATTTGAATTATCGAAAGTCGGCTGTATATAGATATAAGGTAACATATTCAATACATAATATATTTCTACTGTTTTTTGCTCCTTAAATGCCATTTTGAATAAAAAAAATTAAAATTTCATTCATAATTAAATATATATATATATATATATATATATACAAAAATTATTATAATACCATATTAATAATTAATTTTATAAACAGTGCTATAAATTTTACATAGGGTAGAATCTCTTGTAGATTTACAACTGGACAAACTGCACCTAGTTAACACATGGAAATAAAAGTACACTTTACATCCTTCTAGAATTACACATAATGTTCTAAATCATGTATAATCAAATTAGCAAAATTACCAGTGGCGTAACGTACACCCTCGCATTGGGGGGGGGGCAGGGCTCTAAGGCGCCCAAAGCCTGACTGACGCTATGTACGTACCCTTTGTAAGATTCGTCTTGGGACTCAAAACCTGACTTTACAGGGGGTAGGGCCTAATATTTTCCCTCACGCCACTGAAAATTGCAATACTTTATCATTCAAAACCAATACATTTTCTAATTAATTCTTTTTGATACATGAAAAGAACCTGTATAAATTTGTTTCTCATTCTTATCGGAGGAAGAGGGTAAACGGAAGAAACTATCAAACGTATATGACTATTCCATTCAACTTATCTGGTCATATTCTCGCAAAATACCTTTTATTGTATAATACGAGGATTTGTTAACCGACTTTGAATATTTATTACGGATTGAAATGATTTTAAACAGTTCGGTTTCCATTTTTTTAGAAAAGCATATTGTTTTCAGTAATTGTAGAAAGAGCTTGCAACTAAAAAGAGATTTTATTGTTTAAAAAATCTACAAATCCTCGTAAGAGGCATTAATTTAAAAGCAGAAAGCTTGAGTAATAAAACGCAACAAACATAAATAAAACAACTTGTAAAAAAATTAAATTCGATTTAACAAGTTCATTTCATTTATTTCAAGGTAGAATGAAGTGAATTGGTCAAGTAACAGAAATGAAATGAAATTAATGACTAATTATATTAAAGTCAAATTGTAAATAGAGGTCATAGAAACAGAGATCAATTTTCCAAAAAATAAAATGTGATATTCGTCCAGGCTGTGAAATTGATGAAAATAATCAATTTCGAAGGTTCTATAGCACTTCTAGAATTAAATTTTAGCTATTACATTATTACATGCAATAATATTTGTTTATACAATAATTAATAGCACATTATTACATAAGTGTAAAGATAATAAGTGCAGGTTTTCATTCGTACGACGGTAATTTTTTTTAAATCTTTGAAATGTGTTAACTACGTTAACAAAACCTGATAATTTATTTCTTTTTCATTTATCCATGGTTTTTTCAAAATATTTTATTCGTAAATTTATTCAATGCAGCATATTTTTATTTTTAAATTGTTAATTTCTATAAAAAAATTAAAATCTCAAATTGATTTCATGCAAAAATGGTTATTTATAATTTTAAAAGACTAAAAAGAAAATAATATCGTTTCTGTACTTCACCTTTTAAAAAAAACAATATTTACACAGTTGATTTTAAAGGTGCTGGGACCCTAAATTCTTGACTTTTATTTGTTTTTAAACAGTTTAAAACAATGAAGTTTTCATTTTATTCTGGGTTTTTTTTTCAAAGTACCCTGCATTACTTTTTATTTGCAAAAGGTAGGAATATTTTCTATGGAAATAAAAATTCCACGGTTTTTGAAAAATAAAATTCAGTTTGCTAAATAAAAAAAGAAATTTCGTAGAAACATTGAAAGTATTAATATTATATTTTTTAAAAAAAATATTATCTTTGTGTTTTTGTTGTTATTTTTCTAAAGACATGAAAAAATACTTCTGTCTTTTCTTTTTTAATTTCTAATTTTTTGAATTCATGGCAAAATGTCAGGAAACATCAACTGATATTTTTAAAAATTAGATACTTTTCTTTTTAAAAATGTTTCATTTGTTGCAAAAATCTTTTTAAAGAATTTTAAAACATGGAGATTGAAAAAATTTAAAAATTCTCTCACTCCAGTAACATTTTTAAATCATAATTTCTCTTTCAGTATATATAAATAAAAATTATTTTTATATATTTATATAAAATTCTTCGTCTCACACAACAATACAATTATCATTCTATTTTTCGACGACATATGACGTACTTCGATGTCGATTAAAATTCTCACATTTTTCTCTCAGGATTCTCCTCATATACTTTTACAAAAAATTTAAATAAATAGGCAGTTGAAATGGTTAAATCGCAACAATAAAACATTAAGTACAATGCAGCCTTGTAATCAGAATTGTCAAAGTAACCCATTGTAACTCAATCAAAAGCACAGGAAAAATATCGTGAAAATAAAACTGTCTCTCTTCTTTTTACTATTGATTCTTTTGAGGGAATTAAATACTACACTAACAATTCTCAACCAATTCAGAAAAAGAGAAGAGAAGAGTGTATTTACTTTTCAATTGATGCTGTAAGATAAATGTATTTATCTTAGAAATTGTAAGGAAGTTATCTACTCAATTCGCTTATCACTCATCTATGGATCAAACCACACATTAAGATAATAACATAAACAAAGTATATCTCTTTGTGTGAAGTTTATGAGTTCCTCTTTGTGGTAATTCACTTTACAAGAGTTTCATTATTATTATACTAATTTTGTGAAGCACGTGAATACACGATGCACGTGAATTCATGATACATGTGAATTCAAGATGTAATCATTTTTACGGTTATAGATTTAATTGCATTTAGACACGTGAGGATTTTGATGTAAATTACGGCATAACTGTTGTCACCGATAAATAGCCCAAATTAAATCAGCAATCATGAACAAAACATATAATTATTATATTGATATTGGTAATCATTCCTGTGTAAGAAATGATTTTTTTACCACATACCCATTGAAAGAGAAATCAATGATTGAAATATTTTTCCCCAAACGCAGTTCTATAATTACTTAATTTAAAACAAAGACAGACAACCAGGAAAAAAATATGAACTTATCCTGTATTTTAGGGGGTATTTTTTATTTCTAGTGGGACTGCAGATTTGTATTCACCTTTGCAGACCTACAACATTCTACATTCCCCGGAAGTTGGAATCACTTTTTAGTGCAGCACCATATAGGTGGAGTACCAATCACCGCAATGTAATTTGACTCCCAGTTTTCTCCACCAGAGGGAGGCACCTGAGCTCTGACGATGCGAAATGGTATCAGGAATTTTATTTTGCCAAGAGCACCCAAGCCGAACAGGTGCTCTAGGGATCTTTTCCGCAATTAATATATATGCTGCTACTACCATCCGTACTTACTCTTATTGTAACTATATAGTTTTAGATTCAATTCTTAATGTTTTAAAGTCCTGTCCATGGTTATATCTCACTCAAACGCATTATTTGTATAATGATTTTTATTTCAATAAATTTCAAATAAACGTTTACTTTTGTATCCATATGTGATGTCATCTCTTTCAGTATTCTAAAATAGTACCTCAAAGCATATATTTAGACATGTTTTGTAAATTTAGACATGTATTTGGGGCATGGCACATTACTGAACATAATTTTTAGCAATGATACTGATGCGCTAAGCTACACATTTCAAATATAAACATTAAAAGCAGGTAAATTTTCGAATTTATAAGATAACTAATAACAAAATCAAAGTAATTAACAATAAAATTCAAAAATAAATATCACTATGATTTTAATTTACAAAACTTATTACTAAACGAAAGCTATTGTAATTTAGATGGGTTTTTTTTCAAAATAATGTCTAAAAACTAATTTGTGTTCTTCAAAATTACTTTTTAAAATTAATGTCTGATTTTTTTGTAAGAAAAGAAACCCTTTTATAAAAAAATATTCACTCTTAGAAACACTAAGCAAATTCTAGCAAAAGTAGTACTTTTGATGGGAATTTTAATGCTAGCACTAAGCTCTTTAAAAAAATTAAATAAATCATGATTTTTTTTCTAACATAAATGTATACAACAAATAATTTACCCTTTTTATATTAAGAATTTAAAATAATTTATGTATATCTCATGAATTTTCCAATTAACTACATTTATTTTTGATACAATCGACAAAAATCTCTTAATGAATAAATATATCTATAGAATGATTTGTCACATAAAATCTTCCAATAAATTATTATTGCAGAAATAAAAAAAGCAATATACTATATATATATATTCTCTCTAGATAAAATTTTAAAAATTTATTCCATACGGTTTGATAGATATTATAAAGTATCTATTTTAAAGTTTCTAAAATTTAGATATTACTTAATAAGTTAAATTCTGGATTATCATTTTAGTTTAGCAGTCATACAAGCTTAAGAACAATTCTAAAATTCGTGTCACGAACGGTATAATTTTCATCTTTAAAAAGCAAAAATAATTCTAATGAAATCTTCCTGTTTATTTTATAAAGATTCTCTGAAATTTTAAAAACATTATTTATTTTTCAGAGTTTATGAAAAAAATTACAAGAATCAAAGCTCAAAATAAAATTTCATCTTTGAAATTGTCATCTAACCCTTTCTATTCTTGTTTACAATAACAAAACCAAAACATTTCATTCTTTTCGAGTTTAAAATAGTTTTTACTTCAGAAAATAAAAAGAACGCACAGATCCTGTTAATCATCGAAATGAATAATATTTTTCTTACCTTGAAAATTTTTTATAGCTTATACTTAAGGATCATTCAAATATTGAACGAACTTTTCGAATTCTATAAGAAGATTGCCTCCAAAATACTCAAGTACATCACGTCCATTTTAGAGAGAAATACGGAAACAATAAAATAATGAATATTTCATGAGGTTTGTAACAAGATATATGGTCTATAATGGCTGAAACGTAGATATAAGATGTTCGCACTAGAAGCCATTTCAAAGCAGATTAAAAAACATTTTGCCTCTGGTTATGGTTCTGAACGAAATGATAATGTGAGTTCTCTTTCATGGTTCGTGAATGAAAATGGACAGTGGACACGTTACATAAACATTCAAATGCCGGACATTGAATGAGCCTTGTGGATGATATTATTGGACTCATCATCCTTCAAGCTAAAATGTTTATGGTTATTTTTGACATTAACGAGCTAAGAAACCTTAAATTTTAATTTCTACGGCAATTTTTTTTGAGATACCGCAATTAAATTTTAATTTCTCAGTCCAGAGAAACAGAAACTGAAAGTGATTAACATTTAACTCATATGGTAGTCTTTTAAACTTGTGAATCAAGTATATTTATGTATAATAGAGTGCTTAAAATAAATTATAAATAACTACAAATGAAGGGAAAATTTACAATTAATAAATGCGTTACATGGAGCGTTACAATTTGTTTTTTGTCGGGGTAAAAAAAAAGAATTTAGAGACAAACTTAAAATGGTTTCAGCGTCGAATTGTTGAAATTGTGACTGAATACACAATTAGAAGATAAAAATATCCATTTGCCTATATTTTTTATAAATAGTTTTATTTTACAGATGCGAATTATTCCAGTCTATTAAAACAAAAGAGTTTGTAAATGTTTACTTAAATAATTTATTTGTTTGATGTATTAGTAATATTAATTTTTTACCGCAATATATCCAAATTCTATTGACCTCGATTATAATTATATTTGTAAAAATGTTCCCTTTTTATAAAATGAGATTTTTTTTATAGAGAAGAAACTGTAAGATTTTTATATACCGTATAAGAATGTGTTCCACACTTAGAAAAATATTCAACCGTCTGTTTTATATACATTATCAAATATACTTAATATGAATTACTTTTAAAAACGCTAATTTAATGAAAAAAATACAATAAAACTGGAATATATAGAATCACACAACATATGTTTATATAATAATCAGAAAGCAGTATAAAGATTATTTTATTATAGCTACATGTGATTAGTATACTCATATGCTGCTGTAGAATTTGGGATTTTAAATTTGTTTCAGTTTCTTTTATTGCGGATGATATATTTGTTGCCCATTATAGAAGTTTCAAAACTCTTGCACATCTTCAGTATTCTTCAACTCTTCACCTTTATATTTATTGTATTAATTCAGTAAATTATTTATTCAGTAATAATGCATCGCATTTTCAAGACTTGAACCACTTTTAGAAAAAGTTCTGAGCTGAAATTTGAAAACATACAACGTATAATGCAATGCTTTTATATCAATTTTAATTTTCAGTACTTTTCAAATATATTCCACAAAATATGATTAAATTTTGAAAGAAAAATAAAATTGTTTTTTGTCACAATTACTGTGTTGTACTAGTTTATCATTTCACTTAGTTTCTTTTACAAATTATAATTTCAAATACATCCATCAAACGTGTTGGAATCAATACCGCAACACAACAAACCTGGAATGTGATGTTTTAAATTATAAAAGTATGTGACTTTACTGCAAAACAATATTTTATTCTAGAACATGGCATCCAACAATTATGAGGCTGATGACGACAATTACAGGCGTTACTATAACTACAAGACGTGACTGAAGAAACTAGATACTAGTTTGCAGTTTTCTTAGAGAAAAGAATGTTTTTTGTTCGCGAGGAGAACAAGGTTTAAGTTAATTGGCGAGAGCCATGACGTCAGAGATTCTAGAAAAGTCGATGGAAATGCTTCATTAAATGATATGGTTAATGTAATTTAAGGGTTTTTCAGAATTTTTTTCATACCAAAGATAGTATATTATGAATCTATCAAAAGGTTGACTGAAACAAAAAAGTGGAAGAGGTGTAGGATTTTATACTGAAAGAAAGCAAAACGCGAACGCTCGATAAAATGATTAAAGGTCCCTGACCGGAAGAATTATCTGTTGATAAATTTAAATTATTCTTTATATCATGATATAAGATTCTAATTTTTTTAGATAACTTTTTTTAATTTATTTGTATTAAAAGAAATTTTTTTATATCTAAATGTGAAGAGTTTTATTATAACTAAGATCATTGCATATTCTTAAAAACTGTTACTTCATTAGTTTTAGATTTAGAGACTCATTTAAAATTTTACGTTATTCCTTTTGAACATAGGAAAGAGCAAAAATTATAAGAGTTTCTCGAGTGAGAGCAGGGCATTGCTCTCTAAAGTAACACGAGGGCTGTTGGTGTTGGTTTTGTTGCTAATGTCACCTGACTGATGGTGAGAGATCGAGGACCATGAGATTCATAGCAGAAAAGAGCTTGATGTACGCCTGTCGTTAGCGGTAGCTTTGAGCACCATACATGTGACAATATGACTTAGTTCAGTTCCGCTCTAATTTTGAGGTAGAAAACTCTGGAGGTGGTCAGGCCTATTGGTAAATTCCTCAAGAGAACCAAACTCGTCTGAAAGGAATTTAGAGCTAGAAACTGGTTACCCGGGAAACAACTACCCCCGCGTTCAATTTTTATTAAATAAAATCTTAGTTTACATTTTTTACAGAAGTACACAGTAAATTATCATAATACAAATTCGAGGTAAATTCACAATATTCATACATAATTACAAAATACAAATATACAAAGCCAAAAATAATAATAACAAAAAGACACAGGGCAAGAGAAGGGGGGGGGGGATATTATTCGAACAATCTTTTAAAATATTCCAAGATCAACAATAATCTCAAATACAAACTCAAAGACAAAAAAAAAAAAAAAAAAATGACAGGAAACGTTAAGAAAATTTGTCTTAAAAAAACTCATCTTCCCAGTTTTTCTCTTTAATTTACCCTTCAGTCTTTTTTGTTAATGAATCAATATCGGAATGAAGATGATTCATTTTAGAATCCATCCCTCTTTTTAAACATAAAAAAAGGAAGCTGCGGAAAGAAATTCTTGAATTTTATCAGAGATATCTGTTGTTACTTTAAAACACGTCAGAGCATCGTGCTAAAAACGCGAAGGAGGGGTATTGGTGATGGACCTCGTAATTTTGAATTACAATCAAGTGACGAGAATGACACATGAGCTGGCAGCTACTCTCCAAACTCACACCATGCCAGCGGGAGGACTTTGAGCCATGACAGATTTAACATGAATTATCCCCTTTACACGGCGGGTATTCAGGTGCGCCAGGACTCGAACCCGTGACTCGACAAACACCACGGTCACGAGTTCACGACTATGACCGTTAGGCTACCCCAGTCACCATGTGTTTTCAAAAGTTCTTGTTGAGAAATTTTTGTTTTCTAATTAATATACAGTTTCTGTGGCAGTTAATATTAGTTTTATTTCATAAAAAAATGAGTTATTTTACTAATAGGGACACATACCATCTGTTAAGTGTTGTGCAAATAATTCTTGTGACGCTCCAAAATAACAAGTGAATATTTGTCGCGAGAGGGCTCTAGTATGTATAGAGTTTAGTTTGTGTGTCAGTGGCGTAACGGAGAGTTGTAAGCCCCCCCCCCCCCCGCAAACTCAGGTTTTTAGCCCCAAGCCCAAATACGTATTTAGCGTCTGTCAAGCCTTGGGCTCCCTAGAGTCCCTGTCCCCCCCCCAACGTGGGGGTTGCGGGGATGTACGTTACGCCACTGGTGTGTGTGTAAATATAGTGAGAGAGAGCGCGAATAGAGAACACTCGAATTAAGCTCTAGTTCAAGATCTCTGCCACTTAATTTTTGGTGTGAATTTTTAGTAAAAAATATGTGTTTTGAACCAGCGAAGAAACACCATCTAAAATGAAATCACTCTCTTTAAAAACGTAATAATATTTCAATAATTAATATAATGTGATAAAAGAAAAAAAAATGATTATCCTGCATGTATTGCCGTGTTGCTCAGAAATCCTACGCTAGAAACAGTTCTTCCCATAAAAATTTCAACACATGAAGTTAGATTGATTAAAAAATAATTTATAATAACAAGGTTTTAGTTTTTCATTTTGTTCAAGGAACTATGTTAAACTCTTTTCAAATAATCCATTACTGGGTTATGAAATGTACATCTGTGGGATAAAGAACCAATATGTGGGATTACTCACACTTCCTACATCACCTTTGTAGATTTGTTGTTGTGATAATCAACTACTGTTTTTTGGCATTGACCCTTGGATTCGTTTGATGAGCATGTTGTAAGACTGACAGATACATTGACTTTTAAAAAGTGATTCAGATTTGCCGTTATACCTTGAGTTTTCACTTACAAAAACAACTGGTGAATGACCTTATACTTTTCTTCTAATAATTCTAGCTACTAGAAGTAAATGATGAAATTTTTTAACCTGCTCCTACGCTTAAAGGAAAATTCATTTAAACCAAGTTTCTCCTGCTCATACGCATTATTAACTTAGATTTGCTATAAAAAAACAAGTAATATAAAAAATTAAGTCAATTCCTACTTAGGTCAACAAAGAAAAACTTTATTTTATTTACTTTTTATTAAATTGTTTCAATTTATTTTAATATGTATATACAAATGACAGAATCACAATATTAAGTAACAAAATAGAAAGTGATTTCCTTTTAAAATATGGTATTGGATTACTTTTTTTTGTTTGTTATATTTATTCATTATAATTAAATTTAATTATTCTAATAAAATAGAAAAGGAAAAAAAAAGTCTCAGAAATTAGGTCCTCCCAAGTGGGATTCGAATCCACGACCTCTGGATTAGAAGTCCAACGCTCTATCCAATGAGCTACAACGACATAACGAACGATTTTCTTTTCTATATATGCTGATGGACTATTATTTTTGTTTGTTACTATTTATTCATTTTTTAATTT
The DNA here is from genome assembly GCA_019973975.1 of Trichonephila clavata. Taxonomy (NCBI): domain Eukaryota; kingdom Metazoa; phylum Arthropoda; class Arachnida; order Araneae; family Nephilidae; genus Trichonephila; species Trichonephila clavata. The sequence goes on from BMAO01031315.1 coordinate 41,093, forward strand.
AATTAATTAATTAATGTTTGAAAAACTGTATTAACATAAAGTGTCATCCACTACAAGTTTAAAAAAATGTATATATATATATATATATATATATATATATATATATATATATATATATATATATATATAATTTGCTTAAAGAGTTACTCAAAACGTATATTTTATAGGTAAAATGTTTATTTGCACATATGTACTTGACTTGAGTTTATCAAATATATTTTTATTTTTAAACGTATGATATATATATTGTTCTACCAAAGTTATTTCGAACCAAAAACAAATCGTTAAATACACAGATAAATATGCATCATTTTAAATTAATAGATTTGATTACAAATAAAAAGCTTCGTTGAAATGTAAATATTTAATATAAATTTAAGCAACTACGTATTAAACTATACTTAGAATTTCGAATAAAAAGCATCAAATAATGATAAAATACATTTTTATTGTAAAAATATTTTATTGAATTCAGCAATAACATGCATAACACAAATAACAATGATTCAATTGCAAGTTGATTTATGTACATGCACTCTCTTTTGTGAATCATATTCTATATAGTACAATTCTATTCTACTGAAATTCATGTGATAATTTTATATACGAGAATACATAGCTCTTATGAAACAAAAATATGTTTTACTGGCTAAATAAACAGAAATTAAGAAATGAATTCATGATGAAAACTTTACAATTCACAGTTTTAAATATTTCAAGGCAAAAGAAAACTAAACAATGTACAAGGGGTGATCAAATGAAAAGGTACGAAACGACATAAAAACGAAACAGTTAAATATTGCATATTCCGCCAAGGGAGAATGTAGAGAGACATCTCGCGATGCCATTGGAGACTCTGACTGGGATCGGATCATGCGCGGGTGCCCGCATGCGCAGGAGAGAGCAAAGGCTCTTATAAAAAGCAGCGTCCAAATGATGCGAGCACAGAATGACTCGAGCACAGAAAAAGCATTAACTCCGATGTGTACTGTGAGACACTCCGACGCCTACGCAGGTCCATCAAGAACAAAAGACCGGGGCTACTCACGGAGGGTGTGGTTCTGCTCCATGATAACGCGCGTACACACGTCTCCAGAGTCACACAAATGGAACTGGACAAGTTCCAATGGGAGACGTTGGACCATCCGTCCTACAGTTCGGACATGTCACCCTGCGATTTCCATGTGTTGGGTCCACTGAAGAAACACCTAAAAGGAAAGCGCTTCAACTCGGACGACGTACTCAAGGACACTGTGAAGGACTGGGTCTCTTCACAGCCACAGGAATTCTGGGAACAAGGAATCCTGCGGCTTGTTCATCAGTGGGATCGTTGTGCTCAGGCCTATGGTGTATATTTTGAATAAAGTCTATATTTGTACCCACCGTGTCGTTTCGTACCTTTTCATTTGATCACCCCTTGTATTTCAAAGGCTCTTTCAATAAATACAAAATTAAAATATCATAAAAAAAATGTTCAATTACCGTAAAATGCATCGAGAAATTATGAAATCTATCTGTAATGAAACCTCTAAAAATTCTAATACTGTAATGCAAGTTACAAAATATAGACTAGTTCTACAGGAAAATGTCTAACGGAGATCACTTAGATCAGTATTAAATCAGTAAAAGATTAAATAAAATCCTCTTTTTACATCAGAAATTCACAGATTATTACAGGGATTCAAACCGGAGAAAACCGTTATTTTCGTCGGATCGAAAACCGTAACTGAATCGATATATACCTGATAAAAAAACCAGGATACGAAAAGAAATTATGGTTTGAAGCCCTGGATCCATAGCGCTACAGGAACACAACGAACGATTTTCCTCTCTATATATGCTGTTGAACTATTATTTTTGTTTGTTACTATTTTTTAATTTAATTAATGAATTAATATTTGAAATAATTGTATTAACATCAAATGTCACCCACTACAAGTTTTAAAAAAAAGTAATGTTCATGTATTATGCTTCATTATTAATTGCCATCCTTATTTTCTATGCCTTATAATGACACTTCAAGCATTCTCTAAAGTTATAAAAGTAATTTTAATTTCAAACTATTTTTTCCATTGCTTTACTGAACATAATATAATTTTGTGTACATTTTTTTGTTTACATACCAACTCTTATAAAAATATTTCTTGAATAAGAAAAATATTTTACACGCATATGTAAAATAATGAACAAAATATAATTAACCATATATTATCTTTGAAAAATATAATAAAACTGATAATCTTTAATTTTTTTTAAAAGTAGGTAGTTTAAAATATTAAAAAGAAATAAAATAAATAGACACTTTTGTCAATTTCATTTGTCATGTTTTACGTTTATTTTATAAATGCACATGTGAGGGTTAGCATTTTTTTATTCTGAAAAATATGCACTATTTCTTAAAACTGCAATAGCCCGCGCAACGCCGGGCCATGCAGCTAGTTAATCTATAAAACTTGTTGCAAAAACAAAAATAAATATAAAACGCCTAGACATAATACATTTAATATGTGAATGGCTTTAAATCAACTTACATCTCTTAGTGAACTTTTTCAATAATATAAATAAAATGAAAAATAAAAATAGAACTATGGCTATGCAAATTTAAAATTGGTTTGATCTGTTCTAATTCAAAGCTATTATGAACCTCATCCTTCTCGTGAAAATGATGGGATGAGGTTTTTCTATCTATTTCTCGGGATTCTGATGTTTTATGCTCGGAGTGTTCAGAGGTAATGCACCAAAAATCCATTTCTTAAAATTAAAAAAAAAAAAATCTATTTTACATATCGGATGGCAGTACCAGACTATTTATGATGTAATTGGAGATAGTTGGTTTATTTTCAGCTAGTTTATTTTGAACTAGTTAATTTTAAACAATTTTTTGAATAAAAAATAGGAACTTTTTAAACCTTTTTTTTTTTTAAATTATGCGATCATTAAGAGGTTAAAGATTTAAAAAATTGCTTAATAAGTCCACTGAAGCATCCTTTCTGTCAAATAAACTATATACTATTAATTACATTTTATGCTATGAAATATATTTCCGCAAATATTTTGAAACCCATATGTGTAACTTTTGACAACAGTTAAGAGTCAAAATTCGTCGACCTTTTAAGGCTGAGCGAGTAGAAATAAACATAGAGAAAAATTTTAATTGCCTTCTAATTTACAATAATTTTTTTTGTAATCTGCCAAAATGTTATAACGTTACTATCATGTGATTTTACTTATTTTTAAATTAATTTTATAATAAATAAATGTTTGCATGCGCAGTTTTTAATAACGAAAAAAAAGCTAAAGTCACTAATACAGCTAAAAAATCTATTAATAGTAAGATACTTAGTTATACTAACCTGGTATTAATTAAATATGTTTAATTGCATTTTCAAAAATGTTTTTGTAGATGAATGAAAAAAGTTATTTACAAAAGTATTTTTAAAAAAAATTCAACAATCACTGTTTGCATCTGCGTTTTGTTTTTATTTTAAATTTCATTTTGTTCCATTTCATCAAAAAATTTAATTACATTGATTACGTTGTTAATATATGTGTGTGTATTAAGCAAATTCTCTCTGTAATACATATAAGAAAATAAATAATGCGTGCTTTTGTCTAAAAACTTTAAATACTAATAAAATTCATAATTACTGAATTTTTAAAATTTGATTTCAATTAATACACTACAGACAGTGGCACTCACTGGAGGGGGGGGGGGAAGGTCCGAATCTCCCCATAGCCCTTAATTTTTTTTGATTGATTATAATCCTATTCACATAGTACGTACAATTTAATTTCGTATTTGCTACTAATAATTAATGTTATTAATTAATGCTAAGTATTTATTCAATAATTAATTTTTTACTGTCTTTTGCTCCCGAAAATCGACAAAATCAAAAGAATATATTGGGCGGGACATTGGAGCATGAAACAAGAATGGTGGATTTTCGTCCCTGGAACTTCCTCCCCCACCCCTTGAAAAATTCCTGTGTGTTCCACTGACTATTGCAGATCACTGAAAATGCTATGAACAAGCGAAATGATAGCGATAGCATATCTTAGTGTTTTAAGAGTATAAGAGAAGGCAGAGTGAACTCCCAAAAATATAAATAGGCATTTTCCATTAATTTACAATCCTTCTTTACGTAAAAAAAATAATGTGACAAACAAACCTGTGCATTCCTGATCAATATAACTGCAACATCTGTGTGCAATTATTACCAATTTTTATTAAAACTAGTTATTCATCTCATTGCTCGGAATAGTTTTTATGTTGCTGTAAGAAATAAAATTCAGAATCTTTCAGTTTCTTCGATTCGACTGACTAATACTTTCGACTTAGCAGAGAATTTACTTTCTTCGTCAATCGATACTTGTTCCTCATCATTATTTTTCAAAGTTGCTTGAGATACTGTCATAGGATTCTCTCCCCATATATTTCCATGCTTTTTATTGAAAATCAAACCTTCAACGGCTGAGAATGGAACTTGGAATAGTAAGTAACAAACAAAGGCCAAGACAAAACTCATGAAAGTGTAGGAGAGAAAACACATAATCTACGATAAAACAAACATATTATTATTATTTAAAAATTCGAGCACACATACTATCGAAAATCAAAAACTAAAAATCTTTTTTAAAAAATTAGTAAGATTTTTGGATGTTTTTTAGAAAAGGTGTATTTTTAAAAACAGTTTTTTTTATTTCTTTTATCCACATAATTTTCAATACATATTTTTTCCAAGCAATATTCAAATCATTTTTCATACATTCTTTCAATGCTTCTAAAACTGATGGTTAATATTTTTCATGTAAACATCATTTAAATACTAGTTACTATATTAAAGAGCTTACGAAGGGAAGATGTATAATCTAAAGTCAATTTGAATACATACGCCAAAAATTGGAATTGAAATTTCATACAGGTTAGTATAAAATGAAAATATACATTTAATTTTAATAAAATAAGGCACATAATTTTCCATTATTTGCAAATAGCGTATGTCTCTAAATACAAAAAAATAAATTAATATTTTTTTACAACATTATTTCATACATTTAAAAACCAGTAAGATGTGAAATAAACAATTCTTACAAAAGTTCCAAATATTGATTCGAATTTTGAAAATACATATGAAATAAAACGTGCACAATAGCGCACGTGTAATTTCATGTTTTGTAAGTTTTTATAACCAACTTTATCATAATTACTTCTAAAGCAATATTCAAAGCATTCTAAATGACAAAAAACATATTTAATTTTTTTTCAAAAAGCGAATTTCAATGCAAATTAAATTGCTAGATATTTATTTGATAGCTAGAGCTTTTTCCTTACGGTTGAACTAAATTATTGAAAATTTTCTCTCACCTCCCCAAACTCACCTTTTTACATTTTAAGAACGCACGAGACAAAATTTCTCAGTGGATGATAAAAAAACTATAATTCAAAGAAATGAATAGAATCGTTCATGTAATTGAGTTATCAATACGGCCATAAAAATCAAAAGTTAAACTTAAAGAAATCCAATCGACAGTCCAATTTGCCCATTTATAAATTCTTTTTTGAGGATGTAAATCTCATTTATCAAACAAAAAGCAATAATAACACACGGAACAGTCACGAGATAGTAGAAGATGACCTTTATTGTATTGACAATGAAAGAAATTGAACTGAGAAAATGAAAGGGAACTTTCTTACCTGGTTATAATGGCCCATAAACATTCGCTCTCTCTGCACTCCGCCTTGATAATACATTAGAGGAATGTGTAGCATGTAGGCTAAATAGCACAAGCGTTCAAGGGGAATAAATGCTTTAAAAGTGAACAAGCTGTTTATCACCCCTGTAATAAGAAAATATAAAATTTTAAAACATTTGACAAAATAACAACAACACTTTTCTCATATTTCTTAATATTTATGTAGTAAAAATTGTACTAATTTCAGCATTATTTAAGTACAGTAATACCCAGAGCTTAAGCAATAGGGGGGACTCAGTGATAACCGCGTAAGTCAGGGTATAATTTTGCATGTATATATACAAGGGGTGATCAAATGAAAAGGTACGAAACGACACGGTGGGTACAAATATAGACTTTATTCAAAATATACACCATAGGCCTGAGCACAACGATTCCACTGATGAACAAGCCGCAGGATTCCTTGTTCCCAGAATTCCTGTGGCTGTGACGAGACCCAGTCCTTTACAGTGTCCTTGAGTACGTCGTCCGAGTTGAAGCGCTTTCCTTTCAGGTGTTTCTTCAGTGGACCAAACACATGGAAATCGCAGGGTGACATGTCCGGACTGTAGGACGGATGGTCCAACGTCTCCCATTGGAACTTGTCCAGTTCCATTTGTGTGACTCTGGAGACGTGTGGACGCGCGTTATCATGGAGCAGAACCACACCCTCCGTGAGCAGCCCCGGTCTTTTGTTCTTGATGGACCTGCGTAGGCGTCGGAGTGTCTCACAGTACACATCGGAGTTAATGCTTTTTCTCTGCTCGAGTAATTCTGTGCTCGCATCATTTGGACGCCGCTTTTTATAAGAGCCTTTGCTCTTTCCAGCGCATGCGGGCACCCGCGCATGATCCGATCCCAGTCAGAGTCTCCAATGGCATCCCGAGATGTCTCGCTACATTCACCCTTGGCGGAATATTCAAATATTTAACTGTTTCATTTTTATGTCGTTTCGTACCTTTTCATTTGATCACCCCTTGTATATAAATTACCGAACAACCGGCGTATAACGCTCACTTTTAACAAAAAATAAGTTTGAAATTGACGAGTGCTCTTTATACGCCGGGTAAGAAAATAAGAGCGTTAAAATTGAAAAAAAGAGATGTGAATAGAAAAAAAAAATTAGACTTCCACTTGTATCGAAATACTGTTTATTTAAAAGACATGACATTCCTTACGAACTTAAAGGGTATAGTTCAAGAAAGATACTATTTTTTACTAAAGCTTAGAATAATGCCTTTAATAAATGTCTTCAAAACTTAAGAGCATTGGGCACATACATTTCAGGTTTCTTAGTAAAAAAGGGGTTGTGTGTGTGTGTGTGTGTGTGTGTGTGCGTGCGCGCGCGCGCGTTATATGGCGAATATACCTAAAAATTAAGAAATGCAGCATGAAAGTATAGGTGCGCGTTATACGCCGGATTTTACAATATTTTTAGTTGAGGCTGGAAACGAAAGAATTATATAATTATTAAGAAAAACATGTTTCATAAAATCTTAGATAACACAAATACAAAATCACAAGCCAAAGTTACTTTGATGCACAAGATTTCATAAAATCTAACAAATAGTCTACCAGCTCAAAGATTTTTTTTCTGCAAAATTTCCTTGTATCATGCTAATATATATATATATATATATATACATATATGAAAATAGTGAAAAAATACGCTCTTCCTGGGAGTATATATTTTCAAAAATTTCTAACCTTTTTTCAATTAAACTAAAGCATTCTGTCAAATTACCAACCGTCATTCGATCTTCTGATTGAACTGGGTCTAGAGACTCAAGTTCTTGATCGTCTTGCTCTTGCATTTCTTATGAGCTCATTAATTGCCAGTTCCTGTCTGTGGGAATCCAGCAGCTCTTGAACGTCATCACTATCCACTTCTAAATTTATTTGCCTGGCAAGATCGAAAACTTCTTCAATCACATTACCAATTTCATCAGGCTCTAGCACTGAATCCGCCTGAGTTTCAATGATAAAAATAATACATTACAGTTTTAAAAAACTTTCCTTATAGTTAATCGAACTAAGTTGCAATTTAATCTTTTAGTCGCCAAATCTGGAATTAGTCGCCAGATACGGGATGGGATATGAAAATGGGAAATCGTTAATCTTGATGATCCTGATCAGGACGTGCAATTTTCTCTACTCAAACAATTAAATCTCTCCAGGAATGACGTTCAATAATTTACAAAATAGTTGTTAATTTATCTTTAGAGTTATATATATTTCAGATTTCTTTTTTTTTTCTCTTTTTTTTTTTTTTTTTTTTTTTTTTTTGTAATTTCGTAAATTTTCATAATTTTGAAGACGTTTGTAAAATAAGGTCCTATTACAAATTTCTCAACTTCCATCCACTGAAAAATTGACAAATTTGAATAGTGCCTCTGAGAGTTGTGCCACGTACCACATGTGGCACGTGTGCCATAGGTTGCTGACCCCTGGAGTAGATAATAAAGTGCTGTTGGTGGATTTTCAATAAAAAGTCAAGTGATAGTCACAGTGATCAAAAATTTCTCTCCGTCCCTGATTAATTCAATACAAGCGTCGAACTTTTTATCAATACAAAAAAATGAGTGGAGAAAAACACAATATGATTCTGTTTAAAAATGCAGACGAGAATGTTTTGAAACGATAAAAAAATTTCCCACTATAATTACATTGAATAAATAAATTCTTTAAAAATGAATAATTTATCTAATTTAATACATTAAAATCAGCAATGATTTTTGACAAAGATTTTAATATTCATATGATCATATGATAGCCTTCCACTATAAATTTAAAGTGCCCTCAGTCTTCTAGCTGCGCTATTGTTAATTACTACAATTGCATTTTTAAATCTGTAATAGGGACTTCGACTGTTTATTTGTCTTAGTGCCTCTACTGGATTTATTTTTTTTAAATTATTTGTCAAAATAAAAAGGGGGAATTTTTCCCTCCGAGTTTTTATTATTTGAATAATATTCATCTTTTAAAACTGTACAGAATGTTTTATACCTAATAACTACTAGCAAGTAAAAAATTTAGCCCCACAAATTATGTCAATATTAGATGTTCACTCAAATTGATGCCAAACTGTGTTGTGTCATGTATCGCAGCAGGATAAAGTTCGACGCGATATTGAAAACGGTTGGGTATATCACCCAGTAACTGTGTTATAACCCTTTTTTATCAAGTGTATCATTCATCTTTATCATTATCTATGTGAAACTTCTTTTCCATACAATGTTTCAATCTAGTTTTCCATCCAATGTTTCATAGTACATGAATGTATTTAAGCAAAAATTTGTATACGTACCTCCTTGCCCAGTACCGCAAGCATAAACTATCCATCCCAAAGACAGTGCCCAAGCTGGCCGATGAACAGCTGCATAAAAGATGGCCAATTCCCTAGCCATCTCATGACCATCCCGGTAACTATGCAGGCCAAAAATGATAGAAGAAAGAGTTGTGAAAGAAATAACCCATAATGGTATCAGAAGGCGCTGTAAGAAACAACAATAATGAGAAAAAAAACATTTAAATAATGCAATCACCACAAATTAAATATAAAATACATATTACACACAAGTGTAATTTAAATTTGTACAAGTTTTGTATGGTTTCATATAAAATAATGCAAGGTGATTCATAAAGTAGTATACATTTTCCAGATGCTGTAAAATAGTAACAGTTAAAGACCTGCACCACCTCAGTGAACTGTAAGGGAGATGTACTCTAAAAGTTTGCTTCCAGACCCCTATGGAAGTGATGTAAGCAATAGTGGGCTTGCCATGTGACTGGTCAGTCGAACTGGCGGTGTCTGCAGTGGAAAAGACTTTTTGTTTTTGAATTTTTCAAAATAATATCGCCAACTGCTGTGCAACGACATTACGATCACGATTCGAAAATCTACGAAGTTTAGAACTTTTATAGTGGCAACTCTGCTGTAAAAACGCTACACAACAAAACCAAAAAATGTCATGCATACCACATGTGAGCTACATACCTACCTTACCTCTCAGCAAAAAGACTCGTCCTTCCTACGTCACGCGCATTCGGAGTGACTCGAAGAACTGATCCTTGTATTAGACTGCGGTCTAAAGTAAGTGTTGTCAGGATGTTTTCAAAACAAGAACAACGAAGTTGGATAAAAATTAAATGTGCCAGAGGTCGTACAGCATGACAATGTCATCTAGGGCTTCAAGAGGCTTTCGGGGAATCTGCATCGCCTTATAGAACTGTAGCAAGATGGGTAAAAACCTTCAATGAAGGACCCCAAAATGTGGCAGACATGCACCAACCAGGTCGTCCTAGTGTCAGCCAAGCAGAAGTGCATGCTGAAACCACACTAGTGGACAGTGATCGACTCCCAGATCTAAGTTCTTGAGACTTAATTCCTAAGATGAAAGAACTACTTCATGGCATTCGCTTCAAAACTGTTCCAGAGATTCTTGCGGCAGTAGACCGGTCCATTCTAACTATAAACAGAACAGGCGCTGCCGCAGATGTTCTGCGACTTCTTCATTATTGGAAACGGGTTATACATAATGCTGGTCACTATATTGAAGCCTGTAAAACATGGTGACATGAATCACTTTTGTATTCCATGTAAATAAATTGTTGCTACTATTAAGGTACCAATCCTCGTATCTAACAAAAGTATGAAAATATTAAAAACTGCGGGCTGTTTGCGAAAAAGTAAAAATCCTGGAAGAAGTTGAAACACAGCGTATCACAGCCGCTATCAATGGACTTGATACCGTAATACGCGTTTGGAGACAAATGGAGAAAGGATTCGATATGTATCGTGAGACTAAGGATTCACACATAGAACAAGTGTGATTGTCCCAACCAAATTTAAAATAGTCCCATACAATTCTGTTACAGGTGACAGATAATATATTATCTATATATTATAATATATTATTGTTCTTGATTTATAGTGTATTGAAACTGTATACTTCTTTATGAATCTCCCTGTATTTATTATAAATGTAAACTGAAACTTCGGGTGGCTATCAAGTTCATTGAAAACATATATGATCATGAATTTTGATCGTATGAATATAATGATATACGTAAAATGAAGAAAAACTTTTTAAAATATAAAAAATATATAGACAAAACAATTGCTAAAATAATTACTACAGTAGCAATATGCGTATTCATATTCACTTTAATATACTGTTAATTTGAATTTTTTTCTTATATATAATAAACTATATTGGAATAGAAAAAACATCATATTAAATTACTTTAAAAATTATGCTAAAATTTCTACAGTACAATTTTACATGGGAATGCTGATTATAACTATATACATTTTAATGTTGAAAATTAAAGAATAAAAAGCGTTTGTGTTTTTCATTAACAAACGATAATAAACAAGATTTTGCAACCGTAACTGATTATTATGTGGTGACTTCGCTCACTTCTCCCGCAATTTTCTGATTTATAGCAAGTTAATCCGACGTTAAATTTCTTAAAAAATCCATTAACATTGTTTTCTTAAAAGTAATTATATCCTAACTTGATTTTTTCTTCATTTTGTTGGAAAAATGTGAAACATACAGAATCCTTTTTATTCTATTTCGTATGTGATCCGAAAACTCAAAGAAGAATCCCAAACCTTACCATATTTTTAAAGAAATGTTATAAAAATTAGCATTCGTGCTTTCTTTGTGAATAATGCCAGGAATACATACTTTAAAAATAGAAAAAATTTTATTGTGACATTTTTATGGTTAGCTTTTTACAAAGTCCTAGCGCAATAATAACTTAACAAAAAAATATTTTTACAAATCAATTTTTTAGCAATGAAGTATAAAATCTTTAAAATGAATTAAAACATATTTTTATAACTCTTTTTAATACAACTTCTTTGTTGTTGTTTTTTTAAAGTTTACTCATTTATTGCGATCGAATATTAATCTATCAATTGTATACTTATGTCCAAAATTAAGGTCACAAACAACTATTAATAAGGTCAAATACATTAGTATGTTGCTATATTCTTTCTCACGTTGAAATATGTCTCTGTGCCAAATTTCGTGGCAACATAGTAAATATTTCATTAGTTTTCACGGATTTTATGTTTGTAACCTTAATTCTGGTCAAATGTATACTTTGTAGGTAGTCTTCCTAAAAAGGTAATTGAAAGATATCCTTCTTCATTTAATTTCTATCAAAAATTAATGTATAGAAACATAGCTCAGCCAACCCAAGAAATTTTGAGAGTTTTAAAATCGAAAGTACAAATACGTAACAATTAAAATAATAAAACAAGTAATGTAAAAAAAAATTTTTTAAGTCAGTTCCTACTTTGGATGGATTAATAAAAAGTATTTTATTAAAGATTGAAAATTTGTGAACAAGATACATATATATATATATATATATATATATATATATATAGGGAGAGAGTGAACTGATAGTAGGAATTGAAGAAAGAGCATGATTTGTCTGCATTGTTGTAACAATGCATGTCCGGTTTGGCTGAAAAACCAGTTTTCAACGCTAACTTTTGTCATTTTTTAACAGTTACATTGTTACAACGATGGAGACGAATCTAAGATGGCATCGAAAACCGATAATTAATTTAATTTAATTAATTACCGGTAATAATTGAAATGATATTTGAAAAATGGTATTAACATCAAGTGTCATCCACTACAAGTTTAAAAAAATGTATTTGAACTTGATTGAATGAATAGAAAGTATTTTATTAACGACTGAAAATTTGAACAAGATCAATATACGTATATATATAGAGAGAGAGATTAAGTGAGCAAATAGTAGGAATTGAAAAACAACGTACAAATGGGTTTGTAGCATATAAAATACGATAGAAATAACAACAATTATTGACTAAAGAAGATTTCACACTGACTTTGCTACAGAACAAATACTATAGAATAACACAAGAAGCGTGCAGTGGGGAAAATACAAATATGCAATCTAAAGAACTATGCGATGAAAACTTATTGTAGAAAAACAATCCTTTAAATGCATGATACAACAGCAAAATTTGCACAATGTCCCAGAAGGCTTTCGCACCTTCTACAGCTCTCAGACACACACAGCTATCAGTGTCAAAAAGTACAAATATGGAAAGTTAATTCGCAACAACTGATAGCTAGTGAACTCTTCAACAGCCAAAGTAATACTGACTCAGTTTTAGCGATCGACTGCAATTTGTAGTCTGCGTGGCTGCTTTCCAACTCTTTCTCGAAAAATTCGCTTACGTTATAAATCGTGATGTAAACAGAGTTTTCCAGTAATTTTCAGAAGCATCCATATGATAGCCAAGTCGGAAAATTTTATAGCCACAAATGATGCCAACTTGGCTATATCGCCAAGTTTCCACTGAAACGGTGCGGTTTGTGAATATTACAATTTTGCCGTAAAATAAGTACAACAGAAAGTAATATTAACGTATTGAACATCCCGATATAAATTATTTTCACTATTTTAAGAATTAATTACACAAAATTCGTTACAATATCATTCTTTACATCATACAATGTTTGATACGTTGCATTAGAAAAACAGCATAACTTTTATTTCAAAAATAAATTTGGACTCAGACCAAAATGGAATATAATCGGTTCATAATTGGAAAAATTCGTATACTGCGTCGTTCATAAATTAAGACATGTTTGTGCCAAATTTTTCTCGTGGTTAGAAATAAATTTAATCATAAGAAAATAGCAATCGTTCACAAACGAATCATTTTTATCAAAGTTTTACACTTACGAAAGATTAAAGAAAAGGTATAACTATTTCCAGTGTTAAAATTTCATCCATTTATTACGAAATTCATCTCCGACATATTCTCGGAACATCGCATGTTTTTTTTTTTAAATCTATTTTGTAAACATCGAGAAAACATTTAAAAATATCTAAGACACCAGTTATTCACACTGAAAACTACCATTGCAGAAATTAGAATTTAAAAATATATTAGCTTGTCACCCAATGATGAATTTTATTATTGTCCTAAACCAGCCATCTATAAAGTATCAGTTTGGGATCTAGAATATAAATGCTATTTTCATTACAATATAACTGTCGTTCACCATACAATAATATTGTTTGCCTTTCCGGAATTTTACAGAAGCATATTTTTCTTCATCAAATAACTTTCAGTATATCTATCGTTAGCAATGAAGCGAAAAGTAATTCATTAAGCTGTTGACTATCAGTTTCTGAATAAATGCTAATGTGAACTTTTAAGAATTCGATTTAATCTAGTAGTATGAATATAGTAGAAGATTTCACATGGATAAACAGATTTAATGTCAACAGAAGTGTCTAGAAGAAATTTTTATTTTATTTTTACATTCGAATATTTATTCAGTAACTTCGTTATATTTTTTACATCTATAGTCGGTAACATCCTGTGTCATTCTTTTCTAGTTTTTTTGTATTTTTCAGATAAGACACGAGGAGAACTTATCCTTGAAATGTCAAACAATATATCAATATAATTGCATGCATAAGGTAAATTACATTTGGAAAACTAAAGAAAATGAAAAAAAAAAATACTAATTGAATTGTTATTGTAAAAACATTAATTTCGATCTTTAATAACATTATAAATTGTACATAATTAATTCAATAAATATAAATAACTATACATAATTAATGCAATAAAGCATTCAAAATAGAAGTATCTGTGTGCGTTCGGATGTATGTCATAGAAATGAGAAATATATACGCAAAAGGGAATAAATATAGAAGCACATCTAATAGTATATTGTTTTTTGTGTATCCAATGAATATTACATGTGTAGGGATTTGGAATTCGAACAACTTAGAAATAAAAATAAAAAAATCACCAATTTTTTCTAATAAGATTTGTAAGAAATCCGAATATCTAAAAGAGGTCCATGTTGAGCCGTGAAATACGATCGTAGCAGTTGATCAAGATGTTAAACCGCGAGGGCTTTAGGTACAAGTGAATAGAAATTCCACGTTTTTTTTACTTTTAATGCACAAGTAGCCGCGTATGAAGAGTGCAGCTTTCCCAATATCTTTTTTGCTGAGTCAACTAATGGGGGGAGGGGGAGAGAACGTAGTTTTCGAGAGATTAAGGATCCTTTCATTCAAGCCAACTCGTGCCGTACATAACAAAAAGATCAAATAGTCTGGAGCTAGTTCTAAATAGAAATCGTATAGGTCCTTTCACACGTGGTTAACTACCATTCCCTGCTGTGTCACGCCCTTAAGCCCTCTAAAATTACGTTCTCTTTCTCCCTGGTTGACTCAGCTAAAAGGATATTGTGGAAGCCACGCTCTTCACACGCGGTTACTTGAGAATTGAAAAGGAAGATAGCTTTTCATTGCTTTTTTCGGATTCAATCATTCAACCGATGTGCCCGACATTCCCTTTTCAGCCAACTTTATGTCCGCGTATGAAAAGAATTCGATCCCCTCTTCACACTAAAAGTAGGATGACAGTAAATAAGTTGACTGGCACAAAGTTGTCCAAAGTGAAATTGACCTGAGCGAGTAGCATAACAGGGAATGCCATTGGACCATACGTAAAGCGATCCATGAGATTTCTATTCAAAATTAATCCCCCCCCCCAGCTGTCTTCCCTTTTTGTCAGGTGTGACACAAGTTGACTCCTGTGAAAGGGTCTTTAGGGCCATAAAAGTTTTACCAGATGGATGAGAATAGCATTATATAACGAAATGAGTTTGCTTTCTCTGGAAGCTCTGTCATCTACGTTTTGCAGTAATCGGCTTAGCCATAAATTTAAAGGGTACTTATACGTATTATAGCAGCAATCTCCAACGTTCAAGATACGTTGGCAACCCCAATTTCACATGTGTCGTATGCGCTGAATTGGCAGTCATGTGCTTCGTTTCATATAATGTAGCCAAGAGGTCAATAGCCAAGATACTGAAAATGCATCTTGTGCTTTTGTTGCCAATTTAATGTTTATTAAAATTTTTAACAATAGTTATTTTCAATTACATCATTATTTTTAATACCAGTGAAGGTAATTAGTTTTCTAGTCAATACTCTCTGTATTCCCGTCACAGTTTATACATGACCCATAATTACTTTTAAGGAAAATGCAGTTCTTATAATTTTGATTTCCTTATTTCACATTTCTTAAAAAAACATTAACATTTGTTACTATTTTACATTAAAATCCTATTTTAAAACCAGTTAAACTGACTGGACATTTACTGTTAAAATCTTTTAGGAAATTCCAGATCATCACGAATAACAACAGATAAATGAATTCCTGTTATTTTAAAGGGGAAAATACTATCTTGCATTTCGAACATTGTTCAGAAATGGATTAAGTTAAGATTCCAAGGTAGCTGTGAATATATAATGGTACACACAAGTAATGAAAAACGGATTATGCACACCACATTCTAAGGGGAAAATCTCTCGGGAAAAATGAGTTAGTATATAAAAATTTATCTGATTTCCATTTCCTTATGCAAAATAAATCTAAAAAAGAAAACCGTTTTGTTTTGTATGCTAATTCATATTTGTTTCTATATTAATAAATTGTATATTTTACCAATTTACCCAAAAATGTAATGCAAATTATATATAGTTAGAATTAACATACTCATATGCAATAACATCTAAAATTTTCTAAACATGTTTAAATATTTAAAATTATTAGAATGTTTCCATTAACGTTGCTGTATAAATGTTTCCTTTACGTTTTAGAAAAAAACATTAAAAATTTCAAAATTTATTTAAATTTATTCATAAATTATTGTAATAACTAGCTGTGATACTGAATATAAATCCAAAAAAAATTAACTTATATATTATAATAAATTTTAATTTTTAGAATATGTATTTCAATAAGGAAGTACTACAAGTACTTCAGGAAATATTTATGAATTTCAGACAGAATTACTTATTGTTCAAAGAATTATTTTGTAATACTTAGCATATTCCTTTCCTGTCTAGCTTAACTTTATAAATATTTCTTTTCTAATAGTCAAATTTCAATAATTTTTTGAAGGATTTTTTTTAGTAATTAAAGGAATTTAAGTTCTTTCTTTGCTTAGTTTACAAAACCTAAATAATCATACGTTCATTTCAGAATGATGCAGATGATTCTCTTTATTCGATTTCAGTGTTGATTTCTCTAAAGAGAAAGGTCTTACCATTAAAAAAATGAATTTATATTACCTTATCAATTTTTTTAACTGGATACTCTGCTATAAAAAAGGCTGTTAACATTCCTATACACTGAGGTCCAATATGAGTGTAAGATTGAGTGTACAGATATTTCCAGAAATTTATTGCGGTTCTGAAATAAAGAAAATTCATAATCAATAAATAATTAGTAGTAAGTTTTAAATGTATAACAAGCAAATGTATTTGGTTGGAACTTTTTTTTAAAATAGCCATTTTCTCTATAGTAATGCAAACTAGCCAATATTGATATATTACAATTATGAATGAACTAACAATATTTAATTCTTAAAAATGTAAATTTAAGAAAATAAAGCCCAGTATTGCTGTTTTTAAAATATTTAGTCATATTCATTTTGAAATATTTATATACAGTAGAACGTCGTTTATCCGAACGTTTATTATCCGGAGCGTCAAATATCCGAACCAAAGTCCGGATACGTTTGCGAACAATGCAAAGCTCAACAGTTGTTTCGTGTGAGGCCAAAAGAGACGGGAAACCCCAAAGTCAGGGATATTGGGGGAATTTCAGTTGTGTGATTTGGTAAACATCTGCGCGGAATATTAGGTCAGTTTGTTTCCAAGTGAGGGGTGTATACGTGCTCTTTTGTTGAGTTTTGTTGATGAAGAAACCTGGATGGCATGCGATGCAGAAGACTGTGGATTTCAAATGCTAAATAATGACGAGATTGTGACTTCCGTGCAAGAAGAATCCGGCCCTGTCGACGATGAAACGGATGAAGACGAGGGCAACAACAACGAAAGTAGCAAGGGTCCATCAAATGCTGGCCCGTTTTCTCCGTTAGAGACAGCTATGGAGTGGTACGAACAACAATCAGAGTGCTGTCCTACGCAACTATTGCTGCTCAAGAGAATCAGAGACCTTGCAGTGAAAAAACGAAGGTGTACAATGGTACAGCGAAAAAATAAGTGATAATTTTCCACAATCAAGGTAAAATTGCGATATTTTGCCCCTATTTGGCTTTTTCTTCAAGCACGTTTCCCGCATGTGATGATTTTCAATATTTGTATAGTGTCCAGTATCACATAATGCATGGATCGCATTCGGTTTTTCGGTTATCCGAACAATCGCGTATCCGAACGGTGTCCGGTCCCAATTGATTCAGATAAACGACGTTCTACTGTAATACATATTATTTTTGAAAATAAATATATAACAATTATAATCAGAGAAAGATTTTCTGATTCTGGAAAAAACAAAACTAAAAAAATAAAATAAAATAAAGCTTTGTAAACAAATCTTTTTTCAGATATATCTTTCAAATTCATGAATTTTTTCAGAAAAAATCTATCATTTTATACCGGAATAATATCAATATATGATGATTAATAATAATTACAGTAGAGTCCCGAAAACTCGGGCTAATGTGGACCGAAGGGTGGTCGAATTAGTGAAAATGCTGTATTATTGAGAATGGGGTTAAAAAAGAATTAGTACGGGTGTTTCCTCAGAAAATATAGTATTGTACTTGTATGTATTTTTGTTTGAGAATACAGCAAAAAATAAACCAACCAAATACCCTTAAGCAAAGGAAAAGAACGTACTTTATGAACACATAGAGAATTCACTAAACAAAAATGAAAATCAATGAACTCATACTGAACTGAACCTGGACTTAGTGGCGCAACAGCTCATGAGGATCGAGATCTATTGTGCCTATCTCAGTTAACGTGACCTTAGGCGCTGGGTGCATGAGCAGATGTTTCTGTCAA
Source organism: Trichonephila clavata (assembly GCA_019973975.1). Classification (NCBI taxonomy): domain Eukaryota; kingdom Metazoa; phylum Arthropoda; class Arachnida; order Araneae; family Nephilidae; genus Trichonephila; species Trichonephila clavata. The sequence continues at coordinate 59,735 of BMAO01031315.1, forward strand.
GTGGTCAATCTGACGCGAAACCCCAAGGAAGCTTGGTACTCATTTATCGACCCACTGAAGGGATGAAAGGCTGAGTCGACTTTGCCCAGCCCGAGATTTGAACCCCGAATGGGCTCATAATATTTCCTAAATCAGACACATCTCAGAAAAATACTTTTTGAAGGCATAAAACAGTCTATAATGAAAATTAAGTAGCCGACATTGCGAAAGCTGGCTACTTTTTTTTAAGAAATGCGTAATGTTTCGTTGTCTCCCATACTGAATTGAGCATTTTGATTCTCCATCACGAAGACGACGAAGGAACAGCAAGTCCATTACTGACGCTCCTTGTTGTTCAAAATACAGAAAGAGACAGTTTCGACAGCCCTTAGTACCTCATTAAGTGATAGCTTAGGAGTTTGTACGGTGTCCTCAACGCATTAACGTTTTCATCATTTTCCAAAAAAATTTCAGATGAACAGATCTGCACGTTGGGTTTTTTTTACTTTCAAGGGTGTGGCCGAGTTATCCGGACTGCTGGGTTTTCGAGTGCCGAGTTTTCGGGACTCGACTGTAATATAAATATAAGGAACAATTTTTCTACTTCATTAAAAAATCCCTTGAAGATCAAGTGATTCGGGAAAAAAATGACTATTTGAGACCGATTGCTGATGATATCTTGATTCACTGAATTTTATTCAAGAAAAAAAATTGTCCGCAAATGTCCTAATCCAACAATCATTAAAAGGATAAGTGTACTTTAAAAAGAAATTCAATTCTATATGACTAATTTATGATCGGAAGAAGATGAAGATTTCTTAAAGTTCGTAATCCAGAACCGATACGAATAAATGATGGAAAATCTTTCTACAGTATCAACATTAAAAGAAATAAAAATAAAATAATTAAATACTTTCATTGTTTAATACTGTTAATGAAAAATAAACAAGCTCTTTTTGTCTCGATTAAACCGTATATTAACAGTAAAAGAACACACATATTTTGATTAGTTATTGTAATTATTGAAGAACTAAACGTATATACAAATATTTATTTTTAAATTTACAAAGAATTATTATAAAAAATACATATATAATTTCATCCTTTCATTTGTATACAAAATTGTACACTGCGTTTCGCATGTGAAATATCGAGAGTTCTAAAGCTGGTAAATTCTTACTCAAAACAATAATCAGATATGAAATTATTTTTCTAATCTTAATTAACCAGAATGTTTTATATAAAAAATTTAATTATCGTTAAGATCTAAAAGCTTTTAAAGATATTTAATAAAGGAATGAAAACAAAACAGAAAAAAAACTAATATTATTCAACTAACTTTATCAATTAAAATTATTTTTCAATTTCTTAAAGTAATTCAATAAAATCAATATCATTTTCCGGATAAGCGCCACTTCAGAAATATAGCTAATGTAACATTTTATATGTAGAATTTGAATATGATTTATATTGAGCAAAATTTAAAAAAAAAAACATTTTTTTAAAAATACAGCATCAAAAATAGAAATATATAATTTTTAAAATTTTATATTTTGTAAAATGCTAAATACAGTAGTCAAAACAATTCCAACTTCAACGAGTTTCAAATAGAAAGCTTTCTTTGCTATAAGGACAAAGTGATTTTCATTTTACTTAGTAGATGGCAGCACCAGCACTCATAAAAATTTTTTAATCGAATAGTGTTAGACTGGGACTATATAATTAAATGAAAATTTACATGAACAATAAGGTGCATTCAGTTAACTTTGTTGTACAGTTACATAAATACTCATTGCAGGGTATAAATATTATTATACCATTTTAACATTTCTGGCTTATTTTTTTTACAAATATTAAAATATCATTAAAGGATTACTAATTTAAGAGTACTGAGGTACTAATATCGTAAACGAATAAAAGAAAGTTATAGAATAAAGCTTTTAAAATAACAAAAAATATAAAAAGTGTATGAAATTAATGTTTTAAAACAATAGTATAGATTAAATTCAATGACAGGGTGATACTAAAATTAAAGAAAGTTTATTAAATAATAATTGAAAGATAATGAATACTAATAACCGAAAGATAATGAATACTAATTAAATAAATACTAATTAGTGATTTAAATGAATCGCTATGAAAAGAATGAAGTATATTTTTTATTAATAATGAATAATAAATTTGACAATTCTTTACGTAATATGTATGACTATTTTTTCAATAAAGATCATACAGCATATATGAATGCAAAATACAGGAAATAGTATGTAAAAAATAGGATTATTTCTCCAAAACACTTCTGCCTAATATATATTACCTTAACATTGGATTTTTCTTCTACGAATTATACATATAAAAATCCTCTTTTTCTTTTATTTCTTAAGCTAAATCACATTTCTAAAAGCTATATATTTATCCATAGTTTCAAATATATGCAACTAAATTTGTTTTTTACTAACAAAACTTCTCAAGAGTAACTCTCAAATTCTCAGTAAAATGGAACAGTATATTTAACTAGTAATAGTGAAAAAATGAGTTACCTGTAGTCATAAAAATAAATTGTGAGAGTTGCAGGATAACCAGATACTGCTGTTACTATAATAACTGCCAACATTGCTAATATTAGAGCGAAAACATTGAATAGTAACCCATACACTGGCCATCTGTAAAATGATAAAAAAAAATTTTAATTATTAGATTAAATTTCTGCATATTATTCAGTGATTTTAAAATAAAGTTCTTCCTAAAAGGGGAAACTTTAGCAATAATAATTTACTCTCTCGATTTAAAAATTTTAGAAGTCTTAATTATTTTAGTTTTTATGTTTTAAAACGACACCTAAAAAGAAACGCCAAAATAAATATGGAAATTTGAGATTTTCCACAAAATTCTTCACTGACTTAATTGTAAACTTTTAAGTTAGAATATCCTTAAAATACAGCTCTGGAAAAATATATTATTTACGTTTAAGATTATAGATTTAGGTTACTTTTAAGATTTCTCATAAAACATCGTAATTTAAGTATTTCAGATAACCAAAATTGATTTTAGAATTAGATACATATAAGAAGACAAAAGTTATTCACTTAGATATGAACATCTTTCTGGATATTATGTTTTTAATATTTAAAAATTTAAAATATATTAATTATTTTCTTTAATGTAGTGCTCATTTAAATAGGTGTTTTAGCAACAACAACAACAAAAAAAAAGAGCATATATATTCAAAAAAATAGAAAATTCAAAAATCTACTGTCAAGAAAATGTCGCTGAAAATATTTTAAATCATACAGTGTTCAATGAAAAGTGAAAATAAATGCATGATCAAAATATGTGGAATATGTGGTCAGCTACGCTATTGATATAAATTTTAATTTTAGTCTTTCTAAAAAGAAAATTTCGATGCTCTTAGTAATTTTGCTCCACGACTATAATTGAAGAGCGAAACCTACAAAACAAAATTAAATTGAAATAAATTATAAAATAAATAATTAGGGATTCTCTAAGTGCAATATATATGTACTTTAAATTTCATTAAAAATGAAAAGATTTCTTTATGTTTAAGCAAATCTTAACAAAACCTGTGAAAAGAAATATCTTTCTAGATTTCATTTCTGGAAAACCTTGTATAATTTTAGTTTATAACCACTTAATTTATATCAAGCAGATTTAAGGTTTTTATAGACAGGAAAAATTCTAAGCAAATTTAAAATTTAAAAATTTGGTTTTTTTTTTCTCTGGAGGATTATCGTAAGCAAACTGTAATACAATTTATACAATTTCTGTAGCTTAAGAAAAGTCCTAAGGTTTAAATTTTTCTCTATGATGCTTGCAAAATCAATAAGAAACTTGTGACAGAAAGTAATTTTTTAAAAATACAATAGTAAAATTAAATTTCCTGTGTGTGTAATAAGAGTCACCTGTGCATCACGTAAACGATGATTGCTGTAATAAGGAAAATTTGCATCATTGCTGCCAAGATCCAAGTTTGATATAGGCACTAGAAGAAAAATGATCGTCAAACCATTATTGAAATGATCTATAAAATTGAATAAACTGTGATTTGCTAAAAAAGACTTACAAACAGAATAAGTTTCAAATATAGTTTCCAATATTATAGAAATATAATTGTTTTAATAAAGAAAAAATGAAATTTTGGATAAAAAAAGGAGCAGGTAAAAAAAGGAAAATGCCCATCAAACCTTCTGTCAATTTGGGTGAATATTTTAGTTTTATATTGATTCTTATTTTTGGATTTGTTAATAGACTCAATTCATGTGACGTCATAGTCACGTGATAATGATAACCACGTGTTTCCAGCCAATCTGTTCAAAAATTCATGTGACGTCATAGTCACATGATAAAAGCAATCGTGTGTTTTCAGCTAATCAGTTCATGTGCTTCGCTGTTGAAAACTTTTGATCTTTTCCCACACAGATGCTTTCTCTTAAGAAATTCAAATTTGTCAACAACAATAATGCACATAGGTAGATAAAATGCATTTTATTCAGAAGTACATGCATAAAATAAGATTTTTTTAATTTAAAAATCTTTTGAAGAAATTTATTTTTTATAACATTTGAACATTTTTATCCAATTATAAAATTTGAAATTTTACCCAAGCTTTACAAATAGAATAAGTATAATCAGTTTGATGTGTGTTTCGAATTCAATGGAGAACACGTATTTGTCTTTGTCATGTGACCGTCATGAATTGAGCTTATTGCATGTTAAAGTAATTTGGAGTTGAGTCTTATTTTAGAGTAACTCAGTACCCAAAAAGTATATCAAAATATCTTTAGGATAAAAAATAGAAATGTCGATATATCTTTATATCCTTGAGTCTTCTACCAATTCACAGCTTTTGGCTGTGGTACGGTTATGTTCACAGAAGCCTTTCAGACATCTATCTTTAAGGTATCCGACTACCCTAAAATTGTAAATTTCACCAAAAACTGAAAAAAAAATTATGATTTTATTTTATAGGCCATCTTATTAGCTTTATAAAAATACCAAATTTAATATTTTACGTTCACTAAAATAAAAACTGCAAGTGTTTTTTAGTAAAAACAGATGCCATTACTTTAAGCAAGATGCCATACTTTAAAATGTGTTTTTTTGAAAATGCTCAAACGGAGACAGCGATTGCTCAAAAAGTTTTGAAAATAATTAACTGAAATTTTTTGTGTATGTTCTGTATGATAGTAAAAATGTATTAACCTTTAGATTTATCAATCACTGTTTTATTACAAAATTTACAATCCCTTATGTGAATATAAAGACTGTTTTTTAAGCAATTTCGTATAATAACTAAGATAAAGTACTCTAGTTTTTGTAAAAATTAAAATATCTCTTATCCTGAAGGTCATTTCAAAAATGAATCAAATAGCAACACATCAGAATTGAAAATTTGTTCATAAAGTTTTGGTACAGAATGGGCCCCATTTATGTTATTTTTATTATTTATTTTTTTTTTTTTTTGTAAATTTTTACCATTTTTTCCCATTTTAGTAATAATAATTTATTTTTCTCTTCTTAAGCATATTTTTCTTAAAATGTACTAAATAAATCTAAAAACACAAAAAAGTACCCATATATCCATTTTTTTGAAAAAAAAGTTGTCGCAAGTAGTCGGATATCTTAACCCCTGAACATCAACGAAGTCGTTTACAATGCTGTCATAGCTTTACAGATGCTTAATTTTATCAGTTACATTTTTTTTGTGGTGTTCCATTTTTTCTTTGGGTTCGTGTGAACGAATGTGTGCAGTTTTCTTCCTCTATTGCTAATGGAGTTGGAATTTCTTTTTTGGTAATAATTTTTGTGTAATTTAAAAATAAACATGTTCAAAGAAAAATAGGTACATAAGTTCTGATAGCGGTCTAGATACACGATTACTTTGAAGATACACTTCTATCATAGCATAAAATATTTAGTCAAATTGCCCGTGGTTATGAATTGTTTTTTGATATATTATCATTAAATTTCAAAATTAGGATCATTTTTGTAATCATTTACATCAGAAATAAAATTATTCACGAGTCATTTCATACTAATGGTAGGTTTAATAAATTACGGAAAATATTAAATTTTATTGTGTTGTAATCATGCTTTCTTTAACGTGACTAAATGCAATGTGATTGAAAATTTAAAACGTGATGCAAAGTTTTTTTTATTTATAATTTTATATCAAATAATTTTTATGAAGATTAAAATTTTTATAAAAGATTTTGTAATACATTGAAATACGTATAACCATTTTAAAAAAAGCACATAATCAAGAACTAAGTACTATTTCTAGTTTCCATTAAAACCTTGTTTTTTTATTCTTTTACATAAGGCAAAAAAAATGTGTAAAATCAGTTCAGAGCAAAATGAATATAATATACGTTCTTGATTGTCACAAATCGGAGGAGAGCTTTCAATACCCTTCCTCGATTGTGCAAAGTTCTTAGCTCTTTGAAACTTTTCCAAAATAGTTTCTTTAAGCATACACTTTTTTAATCGGGAGTTTTAGTTCACGTCGTACTAGACTTTGTTCAAAGATTTTTGGTAAAGGATTACATAATTCTGGACTCTGTATGGAAACAAGAACGACACTTGAGTTGGTAAGTGTCTTAAGGGCTTAAGAATTAGATTAATTTACCACAAGGCCCATTATGCGGCCCTTCTTTTTTATACCATGGATCTTCAACGCAATCCAGGATCAAACTCATTGCTCGTCATCCAGCACCACTATAATACCATAGCCCATTTCAATAAAAATTGCCCGAAGAAATATGCATACATTTATAATAAAATAGGTTTAAATACATTACAATAATAGTCTTATATGTGTGTGTGCCCACTCATTTTTTTTTGTCGTTGTTTCAAAATAAAATTTCTCTTGAGGTTTTCCATATATTGAAGTAAAGCTGCTATTAATATCTTTATTATTTAAATTGATTTGATTGCTAATCAAACTGAATTGATCACAAACTTTACATTCGAAGGAAAGTGAGGGCTAATCGTGATACACCTTGAAATTTCAAACAACTACAAATGATTGTGCAATGTACTAGATGTTAACGAATTCGACCGACAAATTCAGAGGGGGGATGATAGTAGGCCGCATGGGGACGACAAATCACCATAGAACATGGGGTTGCAAAACACGTTTTAGTTGGAGTAATTCGCAAAAATGGTTATGAAGGGTGTGAAGTCGAGTGGAATGAAAAGGGGCAATAATAGGTAAAAAACACATTCATTAGACATAGAGCATGTTTACAATACGAACAATGCATACATCCCAGCTCGGCGTCAGAAATGCAACGACAAATGATTGTCATAGGAATTGTTCGACGTTGCGTCCGCATAGGTTATAACATAGCCGACACCGACGGACGAAGAATAGTCGGGCGCGTTCAAACAAATCCAGTGTGCGGGCGATGTCAGCTGAGGCGATAACAATCCGTGCCGTGAAATCCTCCATTGTAGCCCACCGGCATCTCATACCCAAGTGATTTCAGGTGGTCCCAAAAGAAGAAATCCAAGGGATTGATGTCCGGGAAGTGTGGAGTCCAAGCATTAAGTCTGCTACATCCAATCCACCTCCCAGGATATGTAGCATGGAAATGGTTGCGCACTACAATCGTAAAATGTGCTGGGGCCCCATCATGCATGAACCATACGTTCTGGTCCGCAGTTTCCGGTACTTCTGCAACAAGTCGATTTCAGGTGTCTCCAAAAGAAGAAATCCAAGGGACTGATGTCCGGAAAGTGTGGAGTCCAAGCAACAAGTCTGCTACATCCAATCCACCTCCCAGGATATGTAGCATGGAAATGGCTGCGCACCACAATCGTAAAATGTACTGGGGCACCATCATGAATGAACCATACGTTCAGCTGCACAGTTTCCGGTACTTCTGCAGCAACTCGCTTTCAGGTGGCCCCAAAAGAAGAAATCCAAAGGATAAATGTCCGGAAAGTGTGAAGGTCAAGCAATAAGTCTGCTACAGCCAATCCACCTCCCAGGATATGTAGCATGGAAATGGCTGCGCACAACAATCGTAAAATGTACTGGGGCACCATCATGAATGAACCATACGTTCAGCTGCACAGTTTCTGGTACTTCTGCAGCAACTCGATTTCAGGTGGCCCCAAAAGAAGAAATCCAAAGGATAGATGTCCGGAAAGTGTGAAGGCCAAGCAACAAGTCTGCTACATCCAATCCACCTCCCAGGATATGTAGCATGGAAATGGCTGCGCACCACAATCGTAAAATGTACTGGGGCACCATCATGAATGAACCATACGTTCAGCTGCACAGTTTCCGGTACTTCTGCAGCAACTCGATTTCAGGTGGCCCCAAAAGAAGAAATCCAAAGGATAGATGTCCGGAAAGTGTGAAGGCCAAGCAACATGTCTGCTACATCCAATCCACCTCCCAGGATATGTAGCATGGAAATGGCTGCGCACCACAATCGTAAAATGTACTGGGGCACCATCATGAATGAACCATACGTTCAGCTGCACAGTTTCCGGTACTTCTGCAGCAACTCGATTTCAGGTGGCCCCAAAAGAAGAAATCCAAAGGATAGATGTCCGGAAAGTGTGAAGGCCAAGCAATAAGTCTGCTACATCCAATCTACCTCCCAGGATATGTAGCAGGAAAATGGTTGCGCACCACAATCGTAAAATGTGCTGGGGCACCATAATGCTTGAACCATACGTTCTGCTGCACAGTTTCCGCTACTTCTGCAGCATACATGTAGGTTTCTTCTACCCTACCACGGCGCTCCAAATCCCTGTATTCGTTTGGCCACCTCCCTCGTCTGGCTCATCGTCCTGCCGACGGCTATTATTCACCGATTAAACTTGGTTTGCTACCTCATGTTGCATGCGATTTGTCGTCTCCATGCTGCCTACTATCAACTCTCTGATTTTTCGTCGAATTCGGCTACACCTGTATTTTCTTCCACTGCATTAACTTATATAACAGAAATGAAGCAATTTTAAGAGTTTTTCCCAATTGTTTGTATAAATCTCATAAATTCCAAAAACTTTTTAATTAAACAAAAACTCATTTATTAATAGTACTTACAATGTCATACGGTCCAAGAAAGTTCTGTATGAAAAGCAAATTCATCCACCAAGAATTTCTGCAGTTATCCAAAGGTTCCTCCACAAATTCTTGAAATAAAGGACCAGATCCAATTGTTGGTAATATAAATAATAAGCCTCCCACTAATATTTGTATAGCAAGCATCCTGTAAAAGAACAAAGAATTTCAATTTTCTAAAATTTATTTGAATTCAAACCTATAAATTTATTTTACATGTAAGAACCATTTTTAGCAAAGAAATCAATTTTATATATTATTTAGTCGAACTTTTATTTAAAATCTTTGACTATAAAATCCCATTTTTATTTATAGCCATACCTGTTAAATGTGTACGGCCAAAGTTTTACATCACTAAGCCGATAAGATAAATTTTTAGAAATCTGACAATTTATAATTTATAAATATCTCTCTGAATAAAAAAAAACTGTCGTGATGCCGTAATAAATTTATTACGTACTATCGCAACAATGCCAACGTTCAAGATAACTTTCCAATTTGGCAGCCCCGATTTCGCATGTGTCGTACTCACTGAATTAGCAACCATGGGGTTCGTTTCATATAATGTCGCCAATACAGTTGCGATAGTACATTATTGATAGCTCTCGCAGAAAAATATCGCAATGATTGCCTGGACTGGAATCGTTGCGTGAGAAGAAAAAAAGGCGTTGCTTCATACAAAAACGTATTAACACTTAACGGAATTAAATACACAACTTTCCAGAAAGCTGCAGGTTTATAAAAATTTGAGGACTAAATCGTTGAAACGTTGGACGATGCAGTTTCAGTGATGAATTTAACTGAAGAGGAGCGCCAAGAAAGAATTTTGCTAAAAAAAGAACAAATATTTAGAACTACACAATGCATGTAAATTACAGTTTTACAATTTGAGCAATGAGTATGAACAGTTGTACAATTTATACAATGGGGGTTGATCCCCGGTTAGGTGGACAGAGGGTAGCCCCCCTCCCTAGTAATAACTAAGACATATATTTAAAGTGACTGCCTAAGTTCGGAACTGCAATTTTGAAAAAGCGTGTAAATGGATAATTTTTTTTGATATTTAGTATCAACTGGACTGAAATATACATATAGAATTGTTTTAAAAGTGTTATTACAGGGGGGGGGGATTTTAAATTCAATTTTTTGTTAAAAACTAAAGAAGAAAATAGCATATTTCCAAAACATTCTCCTTCTATAAAAATTGCTTCTGTAACAATAATATTTTGCCTACATGTAGCTCAGACTTCTGTACACAACTTGAACTAGGAGTTTTGAACTACAGTTGACTCTCGATGATTCGAAGTTGGAGAGACCAATGAAGAACACCGAATCATCAAGAGTTCGAATTATTAAGAGAGTAAGAGAAAAAACTTCCAAAATACACGAAGTAAATTTTTTTTCTAACACATTTAAATTTTAATCTATGTAATAAAACAATTGTGTATATGTATAAAATTACTTTAAAGTATTTTTAAAAAGTACACATATTATACAGTATAAATATTATACAAAAGTTGAAAGTTCTGTATTAAAAGAATACATTTATATAGTAATTCTCGAAAAGGACTTTTTCCCGCCCCACCAAATGTCTTCCATTCTTCATTGGAAATAAAATCGTTTCGCACCCGGTTCCCTCAGACACTGTCCTCAACACCTTTGACCTCACATTCTACCCATACCGTATTTGGCGCCACATGCTATAAGTTACACAGAATAGCTATAATTCGCCATGTCAGTTCGACGCAAAAAAAAAAAAAAAACAGTCTTACGAATCTCTTCTTCACAATAGCGTACCATCCTTTCTGAACACATGTATAGCAAGGCCACGTGTTAAACAAGATATGGACCGTTGACAGCAAATGCGACCAGAACTGTCCACTTGAAGAAGGAAAACAATGAAAATGTCTTTTCACTTGAGGAACCGGGGGAAACGCATAGTAGCAGACAGATGGTCATCAAAGGGGCTACATTACAGGGGAGACACGCAGAGGCAATACGACGCAAAGCATGTAAGCTCCAATCTTTTTGCTGGAGGGCTCTAGATAGTAAGTGTTCGAATTGCCGAGAGTTTTATAAGATAACTTCGAATTATTGCGTGTTTTAGTCTGACCAGCCACAGATTTTACTTCGAAATATTGAATGAACCAAAACGTACTGTTTTAGTTCGAAATATCAAGGGTATTTCTATGAGGTGAGAATATACTTCGAATTAGCGAGAGGTTCGTATTATCGAAGTTTAAATTAGCGAGAGTCGACTAAATATAATTTATAAAAGTGGATTTATTCAAATTTTAATGTATCAAAGCAGAGGAATTTTAATCCATAAAACCCCCATTATTATTTCGATAGATCGTAATTCTGAAAATATAATGTAAATTTTTCAAGAAAATCCTAGTTCACACACCCAGTCGATAGAAGTTCTAGCTATATTCAAGCAAAATATTATTATTTTAGAAGCATTTTCTATAAAAGCATGTTTTAAAAAAGTTATTCTTTCTTCATTTTTTGTTTTTGTTTTTTGGCAAAATATTGAATTTAAATAATCCTTCATTGTAATAGTATTTTCAAGACAATTTTATAAGGGTTGCCCAAATAAAAAGTGAACACGTGCAATTGTGTCAGAATCATTGTAGCTATAGCAGCGCCACCAAACATGGATATAAAGAGAAGTAGGAGGTGTACGCCGCATACGATGTGCAATAATGAAACATGTTCGTGGTAGAGTAAATAGATCAAAGGTAAAATCGTGTTATTCGTGGATGCTTCCATAACGGAAAAATGGGTGATGATATGGTTTCTAATTGAAAAAAAATAGCTTGATGCTGGCATCTATAAGAGAATGGGGCAGTCTACGGCAAACACTGCTTAGTTCAAACAATTGGTGCAAAAGTTTTCGTGAAGGGCGGCAAACGATATCAGATCTCCATGGCAATGCTGGTCTCCCATGAAACCCGGACAACCTCAAAAAAATCCCGTTCAGATATGTCTCCCTGAAACCTTCCATACTTTTTCCACTTAAGAGAGCATTACGTTTCCATTTGAATGATGAGGTGAAGGAAGCTGTGCAGGACTTCCTCGAGAATCAACCACGATTTTTCCATAGCGAAGGCATAGACCTACTGTCGAAACAACAGGTCCTGTGTTACAACGCCCATGGCAATTTATTTTTATTTCCAATAAAGGTATTTTTATTCACCTCTTGTCCACTTTTATATATATATAGTTTGGGTAAACCTTATATATGTGTGTTCTAATTCAAATGACACTAAATATAAAAAAAATTATTTATTTTTACACTTTTTCAAAGTCACGGTTCCGAGCGTAGTCAGTCACAGTTAGGAATTCGTCTACGTTTTAAGTACTTTGACGAGACAAATTCCAGGTAGAAGAAAAACAATTCATTATATTTAATATATATATATGCATATTTACATTGACACGACACGAGGAATTTTTTTTTAAAAAAACTTGTTTTGAAAATTATTAAGTATCTGTTGAATATTACAGATAATATAGAATATTTTATTCTATATTTCCTAATACGATTCTCGAATTCTGAAATTGGGAGGTAATATCCATGATTACGTGTATCTGATGTGATCGATATCTTAATGATCATAGATGTGTACAACACGCAGCCTTTTCGCATGTTTAAGTTCCCGATTTCTGCACTTAATGCTTTAAATTGAATTCATAATACATTAAGTAATAATGTATTCAAATGCAAATTAATCTTTGAAATTCTTTGCCTTAATACTATTGTTAAAACGCATTGAACACGCACGCAAAATATGATTGGATTTATATTGAAAATGCGATTGGTCACGTTCATATTTGGCGTGACTGTTCATGCATTTCCTTTAATTTAGAATCATTTATTCCAATATCTTCCCTAATTATCACAAATTCCCCTTTCCTAATCAAATTTTCTAGAATTTTATTTATTATGATAAATGCATTCCATGTCTTTCATTGAATTTGTCGGTTAAATACTTCCAATAATTTCACTGTATTACACATGCACTAATCTTCAACATCAAGAGACGTTGGACAACATTAAAGATACACGATATAAAATGATTAATGGTAAAAATTGTTTTATCTACTTGCAGTGAAATCTTGATCCCATGTTATCTATTACATATTTTTTCCGCTAATCTTGCATTTATTATCCCTTCTTACAGAAGAAACAACCATGCATTAATAACGTCGTTTACAAGCTGCATAACAGCTATGGATGATGAACCTCATTACTCTGAACCACGATAAAAAACAATAAAAACGACACCTAAATATGTATACTTTACTCTCTTAATCTTTTAACTGTCATTCCCGAGATTATATCGGTGTAACGTTTGTGCACAGCTTCACAAAATAGGTTTTTTTTTATGCGGATAGGATAACACCGTTTTTATGAAAACGTGCACCCCAAAAGTATTGTGCGTCTTCTCATCTGACATGGCCCCGGTAACCTCTGACCGTGAGAAAAGCCCCACTCCACCAACGAACCGAAACTCCGGTGTAATTCGAAAATAAGAGGGCGACCACCCCACCCCAACAGTAGTGAAGACTGTCCATGGAAAACGCCAATGAGAACGGTTGTGTTGCCTCCTCCCTCACAAATAATATTTTCTTAACTAATGAAATATTCAATATTATGAATAACTTTTATGTGTAAATGTATATACTGTAATTAATAGCTGTGGTGTAAATAAATCAGTTATTTAATTTCTTAACTCTGTCACGTTACTATTAATTTTTCCATACAACACATCAGGCACGGTACTTGTGCTCCAAAATGTCAAGCCCGAATATTATACGGGGTAATTTTTTTAGTGCATCTTATTGTTATACCCGAATACATATAGGGAGAAGTTTATTTCGGCTTCATCTCTTTGTTAAATCCGAATCTACGGCGGGAAAAGTTAATTTCGGCTCAATTCAATAAATGGTATTGGATGACCAATTATATGATATACTTCCGTAATCAACCTTAAAAAAATGAAGATATGTTCAAGCCAGGAATTGTTTTTGACCACAATATTATAATGGTGACAGATCGCTGTGATCAGGAAGTATCTTTTCCTCCGACAATCAGTAAACACAAGAAAAAATATTATAAAAATATATTTTTACATTTATACTAGACAAGGTACTCTGGCACTCCTTTCTTTGTGCCTAAAGATGTGGTTGGGAAATGTATTGCATTTATATAACTTCGAATCCAAGTTGTACAAGAGCTTTTACATAAATATGATGATGCAGCTTCCAGACAAAACAATCCTGGCAAACCACCTGCAGTAGATAACCCTGGCCGTCTTAGTGGACGACATTTTGTATCCCATATTCCCCCTACTCCTGCAGAATGTGAACCTACACGACGGTGCCAAGTTTGTTGTTCAAAAAATGATGCAAATGGGAGAAAGATAAGGGAGGAAAAACGATTCTGGGTTGCAGAGTTGGTTTGTGCTTGAAAAAGATAGATATACCACACAAAACTGAATTACTAATAGGTGTATTCATTTTCACTTAATTTTTTTAAGAAATTAATGCTTCCATAGGAACGAACTTTGCCATTGGCACGCTGTGTGTCAGCCACCTCAAGCGAACATGCAGTTGCTGCAAAATCTTAAAGTTTTTTAGCATGTAATTCAAAATGTCAGTTTTTAACTACTAAATATATTTTATTTCGTACTAAACATTTGATTTTCAGCCGCCCATCCGGTATAGTGGTCAGTGAAGCTGACTGCGGTGCCGCAGGGACTGGGTTCGAATCCCGGAGAAGGCATGGATGTTTGTGTTGTAATCCTTTCTTCTGTCTGTGTTGTTTACCCCCGTGTTATACGTTCGGTGGGGCACGGGGTTTATAAATGTTAAAAAAGAAAATTTTAAAAAAAACATTTGATTTTGCAATAAGAAAATTTGACAGTTTATGTTCTCCAATCATCAAAATAACTTGACAGTTAAAGGTTTAACTTCTGCTCACAACTAGTAAAGATTTTGAAGATCCAATTTCAGTCAATGTGAAATGGAATTTGAGATGTACTTCGACTTAAATATTATCGGATATGCGATCATGTGATTCTGAAGATCTTCTTTTACTTAACATTATTGGTTCTTTTTCAATTCCATAAGAAACTTCTTTATTATGCCATTTAATTCTTAAGATTTCGCGTTTTATATCGTTCCTTAGATTAAATATTGGGAATGGGAAATTTCTCACAATAGCATATTAATAGTGTGTGTCTATTACTAAATCATAGTGAAAAAATGATAACGAATCTGCTGAAAAAACCATAAGAGAACCATAAGTTAGCAGCAGAGACAAACGAGAATTTAAAATTTTAAACAGTTATATATGCATATCATGAAGTACATCCAAAAATAGAAAACAAGCAAAAAAATAATATATTTCTTTTTAAAATCCAAAACCGTTGTGGCTCATTTAACAATTTCATTTTCACATTTTCTGTTTTTCTATGAAAAATGTAGATTTGGTTTCAGTGTATAATAAACCCCAGATTATGAGCGCATTTATACTTCTGTTTCTTAAAACTTGTTTTTTACCAATTCTCATTCCTTAAATTTTTTTGAATTCCTGGTCCAATGAAAATTCAAATCGCCGTTTAATATAGTAAGTTCTTTATACTTTATATTATTATTTTAAGTAAAAATTAAATTTATTTCATAAAATTATATTACAATAAGCCTATAAATCTAATTATGGAAAAAATTGCGTTTGAATTATTTACATATAATTTCAAAAAAGCTAAAACATACATTAGAAATGTTTTTAACTATTCTTAAAAATATTTTACAATCTTTTTTAATTAAATTTGATTTAAAAATAAATAATTAAAAACTTTGGATACAATCTAGTTTAATGCGTTCAATTTTTTTAGTATTTATATATTATAAGCTTAAAAGTCTCAGAAAGCACTTAATGACTTTAAGACTACACAGTACACTTTTTCAAAAAAAAATTTTTGGAGGCAGTAACAGTAAAAATAATTTATATTTTATATTCATATTATATTATTAAGTTGATTCTAAAAGCAAAAAGTCAGTTTGACCAGCCATTATTTTACAATTTTAAAAAATTAAGAATTTTTGAAGTTTTTCAAACTTTTATAAATGCTCAATTTTTAAAAATTTTCAGTCATTTTAAGTGATTTGTGTTTCTTAGATTATTGTAAACAAATCTGGATTTGGTTCCCTAGTTGATCGCTTAAAATCTGTTCCCTTGTTGATTTTGAATATTTTTTTCTGGCTAAACCTGTAAAAAACACGAAAAAATTTTAAATATTAACTTAGGCATTTTTTTAAAAAATAACTAGAGATCCCAGACATAAATCCATACTAAATTTATAGAACATACGTTTGGGAGTATCTACAAAGATTTTCAAGACTATCTTGAACAGAAAAAAAAAGTTTTAGGGATTAGAAAACAACTACATCTTCAAAATTAAAAGTCCCATAAAAATGGTTTAAAGTTTGTAAAGCCCCAAACGAATACCTATATTGCGTGTAAAGCTCTAATTTTTTAATACTTTATTTTTCAACTTATGTTGTATATCAGGGGTCGGCAACCTTTCTGCTGTGGCGTGCCAAACCAATCTACCAATAGGATTCAGCGTGCCACTCAGCAGGTGAGGTCCATCACAAATTTATCAACGTCCATTCACTCAAAATTGACAAATCTACTGAATAGAGCAGCGTGCCACTAAAAAGTTTCCGCGTGCCATAGGTTGCCGACCCCTTTTGTATATCAAAACACTACTTCAGCTAATTATGACTGAAAACATTTTTTTTATTCAAAATATATTTTTGCATAATATTGATAGTGTTTGTTACGACAACGGGTTATTCTGTTTAATCTTAATAAAATATTTTCACAAACGTTTTGAAACACAAATCATTTATGCACAGCATAATAATGATCTAACTTAAGCTAAAAATCACCAGGTTTGTACATAAAATTTAATTTTTTTAGTTTTAAACTTGAGAAGTTAAGCAAGTTTTAAAGTTAATTAACAAGAGCTCAAATACCAAAATATAGTACTATTATATGTTTAATATAATATAGTTTGGCACATCATGGAAATATTCAGTTTTATCTGCAATACTTGTAGTCAAAATTCTTATATTCGGAAGTCTTATTGCAGTATCAGCGAAGGACTGGTTTTTCGATATATCATTTTCAGTAGTATTCCATCTCTTCCAAATATTGTTTCTCATAGCAATCTGAAAAAGTTTTAGCCGTGGCATTTTCTCAACAGGAAAATATTAATGAAAAAGCTTCTAAGTTATATAAACTATTTTTTAACAAAAATTGGCCTTGAAATCAATCTTAAGTAACTATGAGAACTCAAAAAAACTCAAAACATAATCAAGAAGAAATTATTTTAGTAATGAAAATTGAAATTAATAACTATTTCACATTGAAAGAGTTGCTTGTGTTGAAAAATATTTTTAATGAATTCAGTTTAAGAGTGAAAAAATGCCTTAAAATGAAACCTATAAACCAAAACATAACCTCAGAAAACTTCAAAAATATCTTAAGAACTAATTTCTTAGGAGATCTGAAATTTGGTGGCCAGTTTTTTAATGATATAAGCCAGAAAAAAAGCAAAAAAAAAAAAAAAAAAAAAAAAGGAATTATTGAAATTTGTAAGGTACTGTGTAGCCTTAAATTATATAACATTAATCTTCTCTTTTATTTCGCCTCAGTATAATACATTAATATGAACTATAAAGCTTACTAAAAGTAGCTATTATTAGAAAATATTTTATGAGAAGTAAAACAGTTACCTGATGATCACAACTGAAAGGAACTTCAAAATGTAAGAACCGATGTTTGGTCTCTTTAGCAACCTCCATCTGTTGTATATGAAATAAAAGCCTCTGAAATAAATAAAAAGCATTGTAATCTAGAAATGTTCGTGTGACTTTTTTTCATAGAGAAAAGAATGAAAAATATTATAATCTAACTTTTTTCGTCGTAATTACTATGAAAAATTAACACTTACGCTAAAAAGAAGAAACTATCAGCTCCGACAGAAGAGTTAGCAACAGCTCCAAACAGTACTTCGTCAATAAATTTAGTAAAGTTCAATGTATTGCCTAGAGTGTGATAACGAGAAAACCGAAATCAAAAAGGACGTTTCTCGAAGAATTGAAAACTACTTTTTGATTAAAAAATAAAGTAAAAGAAAAATCTTTGTAATGCTTGTTTGTAATGCTAAAAAAAGTAATTATACATGGTCATATATATGTATAGTAAAAAAAATAAATGATTAAATTAGCGTAATAATTTTCCAAAATATCGACCGTTTGATATTAAAAAAGAAAAAAAATCTATGAAGCTTAATTAATAAAAGAGCTTAAAACAGACCCGTTATTTTAAAACAGAGGTGTCAAACTGAAACGTTAATTTGGGCCAAACAAACAAGGTTTAACTTTAGGTGGGCCGCAAAAAAAGATATTTGATACATTTCACACACACCGTAGGGCCGTGGGAAGCCTAGTGGTTAGAGCATCGGACTTCATCCCGGAAGGCCTGGGTTCGATGCCCGATACCACCAAATATCCTCCGCGTACACCCGGAGTACGTGCTCGTAAAATCAGTGGGTCCGAAAGTCTTGTGGGCGGTCGCAGCAGAAACCACGGGTACAGGGGGCTGGAGAATATTTCCTTCCCCTACAGTTCTATGCCTAAATTGTGGAGGTGAAGATAGGTGGTGTCGCCATCTATCGTGTAGAAGTCCAACCTGTCTCAGGCTCTAGCAACTTTCATTCCTTCCCTCCGGAAAGGACACGTCAACAACATACACAAATTATTGTTTTCCATTATTATTTTTTAGGGATTTTTTATTTTTATACTATTTACGTATACTATTTTACAAATTAAGGATACTAAGAAACAAAGTTTTCTCGACATTTAAAAATTATCGCACACAACAAGCAATTTTAAAATATTATCTTATTTTTTCGATTAAAAAAAAACTTAAATGTACACTCACGAAAACGATATAAGTGAAGAGGATGGGGTAACGCATAAGTATGAGTAAAAATAGCAAAAATGACTGTTAGAACTTTAATTCCTCCAACAACATCTGAGGCATCTCCATCTGAATCACAGTTGAAAAGTTTTTCGGCACCGTGGCATAAAGAAATGCTCGATAAGCCATCTATTCTTTCTAAACAAATCTGTCGCCTTGTTTTAGATATTTCAGTACCTGGAGAAAAAAACATTTTTTTAAAGAAAATTTCGTTCGCTTTTAAGTGGGTTCTTCAATAAAAATTTCATTTTAGTTTGCATTAGCTTAATTTTTACTTGCATTAATTTACTGGTTTTCTATTTCTACGAATGATAAATTTGTGGGAAGATTTAGTAACTGATGGATTGGTAAAAACGGATTTTGGTAATCCAGAGGTCTATGTGGCATAACGGCTTTCATTCGTATAAAATTTGTGATTGCCACGAAGTCATCATATTGGTGGGACATATAGAAATAGAAACATTAGCTCGAGCCAGTGACCGCGGTCGACGAGTTGCCTGGTCACGAACTCGTTGCCGATGTGACGTTTTCGCGTCACACAGCTGAAAAATCAGCTTCTTTTTGTGGATAAAATAACAGCATTCCTATGCACACGGGCACCCTTAAATATTGCGGGACCTTTAATTTGACATCACCCCGAAATTGATGGCCGTGAGAAACCCAACGGCTGGATTCCACTCCTGCAGGCCGGAAATGAGAGCTTTAAAAATAAAAATTAAAAATAAAAGGTGAACATAAAAAAAATTAAACTTCTATATAAAGAATACTATTTATTTAATAAACTATAGTTTTAAAAAACTAAAAAGCACCCTTATATAGTTAATCGAATTAATCTGTAGCTTAATCTTTTAGTCGCCAAATCTAGAAATGGGATCTGAAATTTGTCGCCAGATGCGGGATGAGATCTGAAAATGGGAAATCGTTAATCCTGATGACCCTGATCAGGACAATGGAACAAAATTATTAAATTATTTTATTGTCATCGGTCTTGGACAAGTGAGCAAAATTTCTAATTAATCTGACCTTTTAAGTAGGTAAAAATTCAGTTCAAAGATTCTGTTACATACAAATGAAGCTTATAAAAGGGTGTTAAAAAAATGACATTCCTTGTGATTTTAAAGGGTTACAGAGCTAGAAATATATTAATTTTCCTAAAGTTTGGGAAAAAACCTCGAATAAAAATGACCTCAAAACATAAGAGCGTTGTACACGTATATATCAGGTTAAAAAGGGGATGCGCGTTGTACGGCGAATATACCTTAAAATTATAAAATGCCGCTTGAAAGTAAAGGTGCGCGTTATATTGCGGATTTTATGGTAAAATAGTAGTAGTCATTTTAAGAAATTAATAAACCAATTTCATTTTTATTCTAGATATTATACATCCATTTTACTGTCTATCACATTAAACAAAGGCGCTGATAGAAACAATAGTTAAATGGTTACATTAAAAACATTTTTCTCAAGAGCCTTACTTGAATTTTCCAAAACGGGACTTGAAGGAACAGGAGAAGAGTCTTCATTGTTGCGGATTATAGAAATCACTGTTCCAAGTGCCACAAAAATAGCAAATATCACAATAAAAGTACTAAAAGAATAAAAACTGCAATTGTTTTATACTTTTTAAGATTTTTTTAAACAACAATAAAATAAGTCTTTCTGTTTTAACGCATTAAATCTTTCACATTTCAAAAAATATTTAAAATCGGGTTGAAAGCCTTAACCCAATTGTAAGATTAAATTAATTTAACCGCTGCTCAAACATAAACTTATTATTTCTACGCCCAAAGATTAATTGGTAGCTTATATCAAAAATAATTGGTACAAACCCCACTCAAAGATAACTGGTACAAACCCCACTCAAAGATAATTGGTACAATCTCCCTCAAAAATAATTAGCATAATCCTCACTCAAAGATAATTGGTACATATAATCGAATATAACAATTTTCTCGAATACTAATTATAAGTACAATTGTAATGAAAACTCAGCAAAATTCAACGAAAAAAAATTAGATGTTGGTTTGGAGAGAAAGCATTTAAACCGGCATTTACCTCCCCAGGCGTTATTTTACAATGAAGTTATTTTCTTAAATAATAGTTAATTAAATTCTCTAAGGTATTCACAATTGAAATTTCGCAATTGGATGAGCTTCCCTTTCAAAACATTTGACGGCTAAATAAGAAGAAATATTAATAAAAATAGTATTTGTGTTAATTAAGCCTTGTTATAAATGTATTAACAAGGCCAGTACATTTTATTATCATGCATTCTTGCCTTTAGAATTTTTCAATACTTACATGACTAAAGTTTGATGTGAATTCAAATGAAAATCTTTTTTGTAATCACAATGAGCCACATTTATGGATATGTCAACTTCTTCAGTTGCTAAAAAATACAAATTTAATTTGATTAGAAACAAGTCTTATATTTCAAAATTGAGGAATGTAAAACAACTTTAAAAAACCGAGTTATGTCAGTGAAACTCAGCAAGATAATTAACGGCTATAAAAAGTGCATGAACTTTCAAAGGAAAAGAAATAAGAATTGCTCATTTCCTTTGCTCTTAGAAATGTCAAATGCAATTCCTGTTTTCCAATTACGAAAACTTTTACTGTAATATAAGAAAAAATTTTTAAAAATTTGCAACAGATGGTACAATGGTTCGGTTCTTCTCCAGTATAAATTTTAAAATTATACAATTGTAAAGCTCATTTTTCAAGCTAAATATTATTTCTCATCACAATTTTATCTCGAAATTAATTATTCCTATTCTTGAGAATCAATGTGTGTGTTACCAACTTCTTCATTCTTAATCTCAGAAAGTGGCTTTTTCCGAGCTGAATTCTTTAAAAGAGTTGAAATTGTTTTGTAGAAACTTCATAACTTTCCTATTCTTTTGAAGAAAATTACTCTCAAATAGTGGTCTTTTTTTAATTCAAGGTATTAAAAATACATTTTGTTTAATCCCTTAACTTATTTGACCGTGTCTGACACTGGCAAAAATTACTGGTAAATTTGTACATGCCCATGTCTCACACGGACATGCGTACACACCGGCATTGTTTTTAATGCCCGTCTGAGATCCGTTCTAGTAAAAATTCGTTTTGGTAATCCGAATTCGATGAAATTACGTTTGCTCACGATACGAATACGATGAAATTATGTTTGCCGGCTAGGTGACGTTGCTAGTTTGTCGCTGGTCTTCTGCACCAAGGTCGGTCGATTTTCCTGATGCAGAAAATCGACAGCAGCCATGTCGTATGATTATACGGCATGTAAATGATCCCTAGAGCATCTGTTTGGCATGATTGCTCTCTGCAAAATTAAATCCCAGTACAGGATTGCATCGTCAGAGCTCAGGTGCCTCCCTCTAGGGAGGAAACTGGGGGTCCAAAATTACCTGCGGCGATTGGTATCCGCAATATGGTGCCACACTAAAAAGAGATACCACTTCCGGGGAATGTACTAGGTCTGCAATGGTAAAACACCAATCCGCAGCTCATTAAAAATAAAAAAAAACGCTTGCTCATATCTTACGATAGAACAGCAAATGATTAATTTTGGGTGGCTAATCACTAACTAGCTGGAGCTCCAACGCATTGCAACGGAGCATGTGGATGGTATATAAAACAGAGGACATTTAAATGTTTAGGTATAACTTCCAAACAACACACACGAATGTAGTTCCGTCGATCCACATGGACTTTACTAATGTCTCGCATATGAATTTGCAAACGATACGAGCAAATACCATGGAATAAAGGTAGAAGATGTGCAGTTGGAATAAAGGTAGTAAAACAGTCAGATAGCAGGATCAATCTATATTTGGGTTGAAATGATGATACGATTCGACGATATTTGCATAAATGGGTGAATCATTTTCATACAGAGCATCAAGAAAGTAGCGGTCAACCTCGAGGTCGACGACAGAAGTAGAGGACAAAGTAGTCATCTGATCAAAACTCCTGAAGTGTCCTTATCAACAATACGACATATATCCGAGATACCAAAAACTGCAATGGCCATCTCTATGTGACTCAGCGAACAGGGGCTGAGATCACAGAGGACATTACGCCTACTGCCCCTCAGTGCTTCAGGACGGCGTTTGCAAGGATACCAAACGCATTCATCTTAGACTCTCATGGACAGGAATAGAAACTCCAATGACCAGCGAAAACGTGTCTGGAAGCGTTCAGGATAGCGATGTGATACTTAACTCACTGTCGTCTGTCACATAGTCCGGTAAGAGTTATAGTGTGGTATATGCCATTTCATCTGATAGCTGGGCCCTTTTATTTGTTATCCTTGACACCCTTACAGAACGGTGGTACATCGACGAGATTCCACACCCCGAGGTATTGATCTTCCTTTCACAACTCCTAGGGTTACATTTTAACATGATATCCAGGCTACACACGATATTTCTCTTCCTACTGTTTTTTTCTCTCGTCATATTTAGTTGAAACTATAATGTTTATTTGAAATTATGTAAATTTTGATAAAGTACCAATGAGGTTATTGTATTTTCTTTATTACTATCTATAGGTGCGACAAATTTTTTTTAATTTAATTTTTTTTCCAATTCAAAGGCAATTTTCCAGCGCATAGAATACCTGAACTGAATTTTTAAATTTTAAAAAAAATTATATTAGCACTTTCTTTTGGATTTTTCGAAATGTGTGTAGAATTGATGCTATTGTATACTTTGAATTTTGTTTCTTACAAAAAAATATTTTTATCTGATTTCAAAAGTTGTCTTGTAGTTGAGTACTTTAAATATTATTTTGTGATAAATGTAATAATACTGAATCTATTATAATTATGTGTTAAATTACTTTTTATTTAAAAAATTTCTTTTTGTCTTAATAATACTGAATTGAAAGTATTGAATCTAAAATAATTAATATTAAATATTAATTTCAACCATCATAGTATTTTATTTAAATTAATGATTTCATTCCCCAGATATAGATTTATGAATACTTACCCCTGTCCATCATACTTTGGATACCTTTTGTTGAACATGACGAAGGTACACAAATTCCCAGTCTAAAAATCACATGATCAGGATTACTACGAACTTTTTGTAAGAAGCCAAGGAACTGGAACAAATAATTTAATAATTGCAAAA
The DNA here is from genome assembly GCA_019973975.1 of Trichonephila clavata. Classification (NCBI taxonomy): domain Eukaryota; kingdom Metazoa; phylum Arthropoda; class Arachnida; order Araneae; family Nephilidae; genus Trichonephila; species Trichonephila clavata. Next base: position 84,012 of record BMAO01031315.1, read on the forward strand.
TAGGAAATAGAGATCGAAAATTTAACTTTGATTCTTCATTTCAAATTATTTAACAGGCAAATTAAAATCTAAATATTCTTTACAGAAAATTACTTCAGAAATTTAGAAACAATTTTTCTAGCTATGTCACGACGTGTTATTCGGATTACACAATTAAATCTTAAAAATTGTAAATAAAACAATGAAAAGACTTTTAATAATATAGTTGATTTTATTTTAAAATTTCAACTGAAAATATCTTTTTAACCTTGATTGTTTTATGCATGAAATAAAAAAAATTGAGTATATATAAGTTATTATGTATTAAAATAAAATAAAAAATTATAAATCATACCTTTGTTAAAAACAGCTTTATTAATAATATTAATTTTGGATCATTTTAGTATCAATATAGAATAATATGTAGATAAAAGTTTGTACTTGTATCAATATACAATAGTATCAATATAGAGTAGTATCAATATAGAATAATATGTAGATAAAAGTTTGTACTTGTATCAATATACAATAGTATCAATATAGAGTAGTATCAATATAAAATAATATGTAGTATCAATATAGAATAATATGTAGATAAAAGTATCAATATAGAATAATATGTAGATAAAAGTTTGTACTTGCAATCTCTAAAATTTCCTTGCCATTTGTATCATTATTCGAAAGACAAATCAGGAATTACAAATCAGATCTATTAGAAATCAAATACTATATAAACATAATAATATTTTGAATTCAATGAAAATAATTATAATTACTGATTTAGTGTTAGCTATTGTGTGATTGGTGTTTTCTTTGTACACTTGATAATCTTTCATAGCTTGTACAATTGATCCCGGTGGCTTTACTTCCAATAAACAATACTCTCCAAATACTGGATATTTGGATGGGGACTCAGTATCCAAACATTCATCGTAATCTCCCAAAGCTGTGGAAGTCCCTTCCATTAGACCTCCGGAGGGCTTCCCAGTTGCATCCATCACTAAAACATCATAAATGTAATTATTACATATTAAAATACAAAACAATTTGTGATACAAGCAGAGGTTTCTTCATTTAATTGTTAGTTAAAGGGGATCAAACTAAGAAAAATTTTAGGTAGAATAACTTTACTATATATATATATAAATATAAAAATAAAAAAAAAAAAAAAAATAAAAAAAAAAAATAAAAATTTAATGCGAAAAAAATAAGAATAAATCAAGCGAAATTAAAATGTATAAGATAAAAATATAAAATCAATGAACTCGACTAGGAGATAAGTGGTTAAATAGTTGATGGCGAACTATTGCAACTTGTAAACTAATCTGAAATATCAATTCACAAAAATTTAAAATTTAAAAATTTAATATATATATTTATATATAAATATATATCCTTAAACACTCCATAACAGGGGTGGCGAACCTTTATGGATCAACGTGTCATTTCTTCTAAAAAAAAGTTAAATGAGATACAGACGTGCCGTCAAATAATTTTGACTCGTGGTTGTTGGGAAAATAATAAAACTAGATACTAACAACTCAAAATTCTTTATTTACTACGAAAAAATACCTTTGCACTGTATAGTTGTAAATGTTTTAGTTATACGTGTAATTCAGATTATAAAGTAACATTAGCGTGACTTCTGTTGCAGATTGGATGAAAAGTAACTTATATTAGTGAGGTGTATCTTTTAGTAAATGCATGCTGAATTGGAGTCATCTCCCAAATGGTTTTTAAGCCAGTGCTTCTCAAATTGTGGGACGCGTGACAACCCTACGAGGGGGGGGGCGAGCATATTGCAAAGTCGGAAACAAAAGATTATTTAAAAAATTATTAATTTACTGGAAGTAAACAAAAAATACATTCCAACTATAATAAAATACATATTTACGCTGATGTTTTACACTTATAATTGAATCGGTGTTATACAATGTATTTTATAATTAATTTAACAATACTAAGTTAAGAACAAGTTTATAATAATTACAGTGACCACATGGAATTGTCATAAATAAAATTATATAAAAATTAACACTTATCTTGATAATTTGTATGGTTTATAATTAATCCCTTAACTGCAGATTAAAAGTACCGTGATTCGCTTCCCAATGCCAATCCCTTTTACGTAGGCGTGCGTATGTGAAGTAAGGGGAGGGGAGGGGGTAGGAATAGAGAAGCAAATAATCTGAAATAAGTAAATCCTTCTCAAATACTGTCAAGGTCCTTTTATTGCATTCCAAAGCCTTCGAAATAATTTTATGGATAGCAGTGCACAGAAAAAAACGTACTTCGGAAAGACGTATATATACGTCCGGGAAAATTAATGCTTTGGCTGAGCGAGACATTTATATACGCCGGTGTCACTTAAGAAGTTAAAATTGTATCGTAGTTTTAGCATCAAGGTATAGTATTATTGAATTCAATACATTGTTATTGTATGGAGGGGGCGCGATGAAAATTATGAAGGAATATTGGGTCACGAATATTGAAACTTTGAGAAGCATTGTTGTAAGCAATTAATTATTTTTGCTGTGGTTCACTTTTTTTGACAAGAGAATTTGTAATTTGTTTCAAAATGCCGTTTTACAGGCAATGCTCTGCATACCACTGTTACAGAAGGTAAAACACGCACCGCTTTCTCGCCTATACTAATAATATTTATATTTATCATATTCCTAGATTCACCGTTTGAAATTTTCTATTACACTTACTACCTTGCCCTTATTGTTTTTTTGCTGAACTAGCCATGTTAAATAACAGTTAAAAATCGTAAATATAACACAAATAAACTTTAAAATACAGTTGTTTCGACGAAATTGACTATGCCATGCGTATAGAAATTTTGCATCATAAGCAACTATAGTCCACCACATAACTAAGGCAAGACAATAAAAAACGAATGTGCTCCCAACCGTTCCACCGTCATTCACTTGCGTTTGTTCATAATACGTCATAGTAAACTTTGTTATTTTGAAATAAAATACAAAAAATTTTGATATCTGGAGTGCCCAAAATATTGCGTCGCGTGCCACTGGTTCACCATCCCTGCTCTATAACATAAAACGCGACAAACTGGTTAAGAGCTATTCAAATGAAATCTGGTCCTGATGAAGATTGTTATCCGACTGGTCATCGACTTGTTAAGTTTGCGGAAGTACTTCAGCGAAATTCCTCGCCATATACATTCTAATAGGCAAGTTAGATCGGCAATATCTAGTGATGGTCAGAGACTCTTGCTTATCAGAGACCAAACATGCTCTATTAAAGAGATATTAGGCAATAAAGCCGAACAGAAAATTGTTGGAGGAGTATTAAAATAACCAGTAAAACATGCAAATGTTTGTCATGTTTTGCTGGTCATTATCGTGTTAACATGTGCCTGCAGAATCTCGTCACGACCGTGTTATAAGAGTGTCAACAACCAAAGGGATGCGGCTGTAAATAAAACGGCATCACATGCCATATCTCCTGGTTGTCGAGTTGAGCTGTGTATGACATGTAAGTATCCCATCATTGTTCCGGGCACGTTTTCGTTGATCACTGTAGTTTAGTCCGAATCGGAACTCTGTTGAAAAAATTCTACTCCAGTCCGTAAGATTCTTGGTTGAATGCGTCCGACATCATTGCAAACATACTGGCAGTTCGCAATGATGGATAGCATGACTTAAACCCCATTTCCTGTATCACTGATCGATAGTCATTACTGACATTGGTGTCCCGTTACATGTGGAATCGTTGGTGAGAATGCCTTAAGGGCTGATAGCGTCCATATTTGATGACCACTTTGTCCTCGCGTTTTGTCATAGTTCCGCATCTGCCACAATTTTTCCTATGACAAATTCAAAAACGTTGAATTTGTGTTCTTCGCATTTAGCAATTTTTTAAAACCTTTTTCGGGAATTTAACTCAAGAAAAAAACCTAAGCACACAAGAGAAACAATTGAGTGAAACATGTTTCGGTAGAAATTAGTTTACACTTGTGTCTTGTGCGAATGAAGAATAAAAGGTAATCACCCACACCCATAGTGTCAAGATAGTGGGTTCTGATTTCTAACATTTTTTCAAGAAACATTTGTATTATGTAAAATATTTTCTCTAGGCAATTATAAGTATAATAAAGTGAATTGCGTGTAAAAACATTTTCAGTTGAATATATATATATATATACTAATTATCTTTGATGATCAAAAATAAATAAACTACTCACAATTTTCGTAACTGATATTATTCTAGATGTAGGGTAAAGTACAACTCAATAACAGACTCAAATGGAGCTTAATGAAAATAACTGTTTCAGAATTGCAATTGAAACAAAAAATTGGTTAAATTATCACTGGTAATTTCAGAATTCTTATCGTATTTTATTAGAAAATAAATTACCTCCGAAAAGTATTAAAAAAATTTAAATCAAAGCTCATTTTTTTACCTGATACATTTTTAAATATATATGTATAATTCTTGTCTTAAATTCGTAATGCTGGAATAAAATGCCAAAAGCATTTTCATTTATTTCATACTTTCGTTTAAAAGTGTTTATACTTGGTGTTCTTTTGCTCTAAAAATTCTATTAATCTAAACCTCAGGAGTTTTATTATTAAAAATGCCTATTTTTGAAAAACTAATTTCAAAATATAGCAGGTTAAATAATATTTAATCATATCATATTTAGTTGAATAATGTTATGTGAAATTTATTGAAAAACTATCACCAATAATTATTCAATTAATTGCAAGGATGCATTAATAACATTATACCTTTGATTTGCTTAACAAATATATTTTTAGCATTGCCAAACTAAAAAATTTATAACTCGACGGGCATCTGAGCTAAAAGGAACAAAAATAATAAATGTTTTGATCAGGAGTTTGAGAGTAATTCTTAATTTCAAAGAGATGAGCATCATTATAAAAATGGAAAATAAATCTAACTAATTAAATTTATTTTATTTAAAGAAGCCTTCATAATGGACATTAGTTAAAAGTATTGAAAATGGATTCAAAGCTCTTTATAGCTAAATACAAAGATCCTCTTTGAAATATAAAAAGTAAGGTGAATGAAAAAATAAATTATGAATTTATTAAATATGACTCTGCTTTACAGAGAAGGACATTCTTAAAGACAAAACCTCTTTCAGAAAAATCAACCATAAAAGAATGGTATTAAACTTTTATATATTACTATGTACACGAATGTTTACACACATTTTGTATATTTATCTATACTCATTCTTCAAGTTTCACAAGAAAGATTAAATCATATAACTTAAGTGAATTATTTAACACACACACAAACTTTTTCGGCCCAGAAACGTATAATTCTTTTACATAAAAGTGTTCGTACGCAAAATCAATCGTTGAAAAATCTTGAAAATCAATTACTCCAAATTAAATGAAATTTATTTGCAAATAAAATTTCTTTAACAAACTTATTAAATTATGTTTGGAAAAAAAATATACTATTTAAAATTGTAATAATTTTATCTATATATAATTTCACTTTGATTAAATTAAGACTAGTTAATTTAATTCCTCATTCACAACAGCCAACTGAGCTACCGTGTTGATTGAAGTTTCGAAATTCCAAAATTAATTGAAGAGTAATTAATCACGGAAGTGAGCATTTAAGTTGAAAAGTAGTATAAATCATCAAAATATTTCGAGTAATTGCAATAAATATTCATGAAACTAAGCATTCAACTTCTGCTTTACTCACGAAAGAAATAGGGCATTACCCCTCAAAATATGGATTGTTTCACCACAAGGTTGAAGAAGTTGTGTGAATTCAAGTAGACGCGACAAATATCGTACTACCATGACTTCTAAAATACGACACGTACTACAGAACTTTTATTTCAGAATTTAAAAAAATTCTGGATAAAATCATAAAAAAGATCTCATTCTTTAATGTATCGTAATTTTTTATTTGTGTTTTAGTAAATAATAAAATATATAATAATTACACATGCATCAAACAGATAAATTTATAAATTTATCAATCTCTTGTATGTGTATATTAGCACGTACAAGGTTTTAATTCTCATAATAAATGTTATATTTAAAATAGAAAGAGTATGGAGGGTGATCTAAGTCACCCCTTAGTGGGAGGGGGGATGTCGAAAGGAAGATTAGCCATATAGTCAATGTAACTTCAATTTATTCTCAGATGCGAACAACACCACACATTCTACTAACCAAAATAAAGAGATGCACCCAAATACCAAATATGGAGAACAATACCGATGCAGACGAGATACGAGAAGACTTTAAAGAATCAGATCACTTACGTCTAAGCAATATCTTCGAATTCTTAGTGACCTAATATAATTTGATTCCTAATTGACAAATCGTCAACTTTAATATTACAATAATCAGCTACGAAGTATCCTCACCTCACTTCACGTTTAATCAATCTCTGCTAGCCGTAGCAGTCTAACCTCTCTCTCCATAACTTGAAAGTTTAAGCTTTATATACAAGTCTTAATTTACATACTCACATCATCTCCGAAGGAAGGCTTTCAATAGATTAAATGTTTAAAGACCCATTTTTCCCCAAGAGGAGTGTTAGTGACAAGCATCCGAATAGACCCGTGACAAGAGAAAGAGAGAGATAAATTAATACAAGGTTATTCATAATTCCCTCCAAGAACTCAAATGGCTATAGTAAAAAAAACTAAAAAGAACACAGCAGAAAAAGAACATTTGAAAGACTATAGAAAAAATTTAAGTTTTATTTACATATTTTGCGCACGTTCTATGTGAGAAACCTTGGTTACACGGCATACATCTCAATGCGATAGTCCAGTTCCTGCAACATTCTGATCAACATGGTTTTATCAACGCTATTGACACCACATGTTATCCTTTCACGCAGTTCTGCTACATCACGCAGAAAAAGGGGTATGAAAACTTGGTCTTACGTATAAGACCAAATTTCCGGATAACAAGGATAACACAGAGCGTATAACACGTGCTGCCAATAACGTTGATAGTATCATGTTGACTAGAGTATGGCAGGAACTGGACTATCGCATTGATCAGGGGAGGTTCTAGGACCGGACCTCTGCCCGGGGTGGCAAATTTTAATGGCGGCATTTGGATCGAATTTGAGAAATATTTTTTTTATACAAAAATTATTTTTTGATATATTATTGGGTGGGAATTTGGTATTTTATTTAACGTATCTTATTTCTTTTTTTTTGTGTGTGTTCTGTATGTTTAATGCCACTTTTACTTTCTGTTGAAACTTGAAGGGTTCGAGGCGGGAGTTCATGCTAAATCATGAAATTTATGTTTACACATCTTGCACTAGTAACTTTCTCCCCAGTCCAGAGTGGGGTCACAACGAACATTCCTTTCACCCATACGATGTCCGGTTTCAGCCATCCAAAAGGGGACAGGGGTAATAAAAGTTTTTTTAGTAGATAGAGAGCCAAACAGGAGAAGTTTTTATTTTAGTCTTGAGTGTAGTAACTATAAGTTAAAATAAACGCTTGTGATCCCCACCATCAGTAGACTCTTTTTCGAAGAAATTTATCAGCTGACAGGGGCGATTTCTTCTCTTATATTTTACTCGTTTCAAATAATAACAGGTAATTATGTTCTTAATTTTGAATTATTTTGTATTTTTTAAGACTTAAAATAATATATATAATTGTTATACTGCCTTTTTGTTCTCAAAAATTATTCAAGTTTTATAGGTGTGTATCTATATGAACAATTCATCTTTTTTTTTTATTATAATTTTTTGCTTTGGAGAGAGAGGCGACATTTTCCATTTTTGTCCGGGGTGGCAAAACTACTAGAACGGAACTGCATTGATGTACGTTGTGTACCCAAGGGTTCATATATAGAACTTGAATGTTCTTTTTTGCTGTATTCATCCAAGGTTTTTTTACTACAGTGCTCCGAATCCTTGAAGGGAGTTACGAATAATCCCACATTTATGAAAGTCATAAAATTTTGAAAGACTGAAGCACATTTGAAAAATTGCGAAAAAACAAATCGCGAGAGAAAAAAATTTAAATGTTCACGAACTAACAAAGTTTTAAACACGGCAGCCAACTGTATTCAGGGCACGCAACAAAATTAAATAAGGTTATATTTGTGAGATTCTGTGCATGTGCGCGTAAATAGTTTAACATAATGGGGATAAGGGACCAAATTTATGACTAATATTTGAAACAAGAAAATACATTCAATTCTTACAACATACAATTAGGACGATTTTAATCATTCTAATTGTGTTTTTAATCTTCATAATTATGTTACAAAAACTCTTTTAAATAGTATTCTATTCAAGCAAACAATAAGTGTCATTTATTTATTAGGAAATGTATTTGAGTGTGGTATAGTTTTCGATTTCAGAAAATGAGTAACAAACACGTATTTGTAAACCTTTTCAACAAACATGCATTTGAAAATCTTTAAAACAAACATGCATTTGTAAACCTTACCTAAAAGTTTAGTATCTGCTACGTATTGTTTAATGTGCTCATTTCTGGTTTTAAGATAACCTTTCCCTTTTAAAAGTACCAAGGTAAACAACCATCTTTCGTATTTAGGTGTCTCTATGTGATTGTGTTTGAATATTACAATCATTTCATTTCAGTTGCAATATACATGAACGTCACGATACAAATTTTAGAATTAATTATATTTTATTAAAAAGTAAAATCGTGTTTTTGTGGTAAATCGTGCATCCACATTGAATAGAACACTTTCCAGAACTACTTTCTTTGTTTAAGTTGTTCCAAATGTGCATTGAGGAAATTACTATGAACATTGAGTACATTTGAGATACTATTGGTTAAAAAGTTCCATAACATGCATTTTAATAAAAAAAGATAAAATAATTTAAAAAATAAACTACTTAAATACATTTTTTTATTTCAGAACATATTAATAACTTTTCTTACTTTAATTTGGTAATAAATTTTATTCCATAATGTCGATAGTAAGAGGAATAAATAACAATACAAAATCATAAGCAGGCATTCTAAACGTTCGAACAATAATATTGTATTCATCCATTTTCATAAATATTTTATTTGAAGGCAAATTGTGCACAAATGTCAAAATGTTAATTTCAAATTTATTATAATTCGATGAAAAGTAAAATCGTGTTATGCTTAAAATTGTTCAATGTTACACAGAATATTTGCTAAAGCAATTTTATTTTCAATACTTGTTTTATACACGCACAAAGAAAAATCATTATTTTGTAAATAGTTTATAACATTGATTGTCGCATCAAATTTTAATATGAACAATTACAATTTAATTTTTAATATCAAGCATTTCGCTTAAAGATAAATATTTATTTTCATTAGTTCGAAGCATTTGCATAATATTTCAATGTTTAAAATACTGGCTAATTTGATTCGAAAAAAAAATGGATAGTCCAAGAATAAACAATGAAATATTACAAAATAATTCCATTAAGTTGGAATATTTTTGGAACTAGTTTAATTATTGAATCAATAAATTTTAATGTGCAGCTTAATACAATTCAGTTACTTTCCTATTATTGCGAAAAAAAACTCATTTTTTTTTTACTTTGTACCATCTTTATTATTTGTTAGACAGCTGGTGGATAACAACCATACACGAATCCAGGAAGATTAGGGTTAAACGCAAATATTTTGTTTATTTTAATACTTTGAAAAATGACTGCGTGACATTTTTTTCTGGTTTTCTTTTTCCCTATTTTTGTATTCTTTGTAAAAAGCTTAAATTGCTTTATCTTATTCATAGATATATAAGCACGCTATGCTTCTAAAATAATGGCATTCTTTTCGATATAATATATGTTGCATTCAGTATTCCAGTTGTAGAATATTCTCCGATCCTTTTCCTTTTGAAGTGTATTTTCAAAAGATCGATTGTTGTAATCGTTCCATTTTTCCAGAAATTTAAAATGATTCTGTTTAAGCACAATGATTATTTGAAATCAAATGAACAAGAACTCTAAAATATAAAAAAAAAAACATAAGCAATACCTAAATCATTATATGATTTATTTAAAAAAAAGCGTTTGTGTTTAAAAAAAAGTCCTTACGTACAAAAAGTAGAGAAAGATTCTGTGAAGAGAAATGTTCTAAAATATATAATGACATTATTTATAAGAGTAACATTACTGGAAAAAAAAAACAATTTCGAATATGGATACATTTTTATATCATCATCATCATACACATTTATTGAATCAAAATGGTAGATACTATATGCTGATGGAAATATCTCGCTGAAAAACTCACAATGGGAAAAAAATGAGCAAAATATTCTGTAAATAAAAGTTTATGTTTACCAAACAAATATTAAGATAATTTGATGGATTTTAAAAGTTTGTTCAAAATAGGCAGAATATTTGCTTCATTCTGGTTCTTCCTTTAACACGATTTCTTTGGAATAGATTTAATTATATTAACACATTCTTAGACTTTTACTCTTCCCATTATTCTTTCAATACAAGCTTCATTATGTCCTTTGAAATTCTATCATGTTTGTGTATTTTATGTTTCAAAACATCTTGCAGAGGTCGGTTAGACTTAAGACTAAAATTTATGGAAATGTATGCGGCTATTTTGGCGACCAGGGCTCTTCACAAAGCCATGTGAGCATTTGCTTGAATTAATTCTAGTTCATTAGAGGCGAAAAGTTGAATTATATATATTTCAAACTTTTGTGCAGAGTTTGCTTTAGATTTTACTTTAAAATGTTTGAATGTAGTATGTAGTTTTTATGTAGTTTTGAATAAAAAATATATTCCATTTTTCTCACGGCGCTTTTTCTTCCTTAAAATATTATGCTACCACCCCCAAAAGGTTTTACTGTAGGGATTAATAATTTTCTTTTTCTTGCTATAAATGTTGAATATTTCTTGGGGAACGCAGTTATGATAAATAATTTTTCTCAAAACTAAATTTAAATGTTTTTTTTTTTTTTTTTTTTTTTTTGCCAATTTCTATGCAATACAGGTATTATTTTGATAGATTTAGTTTAAAGGCATGTTTCACTCAGTGTTTATGGTGTAGGAGATAGAATTATTGCTGAGACCTTAAAAGTTCTCTCAGAATGAAAAATTAGTCATTTCTCTCCATTGCAAAGGATAGACTCTTCTAATTGTTTATTCAATTACAGTCGAATCTCTATATAACGAAGTCGTTAAATCCCGAAAAAAAAGTTCGTTATATGGAAAATTCACAACTCAGAGGTTCATCGTTCATTTTCTTTTCTAAACCGCATAAAAAAATATTTTAAATTCCTCAACACTATATATTAAAAAATAATTACTCACACCTTTTTATAAATTAATATATTAAATCAAAACCTATCAATAAAAAAAAAACTGCAAGGAAAGTTTCTTGAAGCCTTTATCCACTTCCTGAAGAATTAAATTTGTTTCTTTGATGTTCAAGCACTTACGTTTTGACATTTTCGGGCTACTAGAAACGAAGTTACCAATGCGATTGATCAACACTACAAATGAACGGAGACTAGTTAAAGGACACGAGACAACTCCACTGAGGGTTAAATGGAAAATCGAAGATTTTTTTCAGTGAACTGGATAATGGGGGTTAATTGTTGCATCCTTGGATGAAACGCCCATAATTGTATTGCTCTCGGTGAGTTAGGCCCTTAATAAAACCAGTTCAAGATTTATGACCACCATAAAATGAGTTAAAAGAGAGTATAATTTAGAATGTCGAGAATACTTTAAAAATAGGGAGATAAAAACGGAATCACAAGAGAAAAAGTTCGTTATACAGAAAATGAACTTCGCTATTGGGAGATTATTTTACGAAGAAAATCGTGAAATGTTCTTGGTTCCAGGAAAAAGTTCGCCATATAGAAATATTCGCAATATAGAGGTTCGTAATATAGAAGTTCGACTCTTTGCAAAGTAACTGCAAACAATATTTCGGAAGTTTTATTATTCTGTAGATATCGATATAAATATAAATTTTTTTTCTTTCGGATTATACGAAATCAAAGATGCAGAATTTCTGAAAAAGCATTGTGAGAAAAACATAGAGATGATATTCATTTTGAAACTATCATAAGTCATTCATTTTTGGTATTAGTAAAATGTATCACGAAGAATTTTGTTGAAATAGATATTGAGAATACTTTTATTTTACCTCTCTATTATTATTTCATCATCCACTATTCTGTATCAACATTTCTTTGCATTATGAGACAAACTGATTATTTCGTAGATCTGTATTCCCAAATATTAGCTAATTAACTATGTTTTTATTAACCTTAATTATTAGTTTTTGAGTCGAAAATTGCGTGACATTTCTCAAACCACAAAACAGAAAAGAAATATAATCTGACCGAGGATTTAGTCTTAGCATGTATCAATTAGGCAATCGAAATTCCAAGATCAAGATGAGGAATAAAAGTTCAGACGCGGATATTTATTTATATTGATGTCCTTCGTTTTAAAATTTCATAAAATGAATTATTAAACAATAACAAGAATTTATTAATTTTTATTTCAATATCGTTTTAAAAATACATTTTTAATGTTAGTTTATCTGTGTGTGTGTGCGTGTGTGTGCGTGCGTGCGTGTATGTGTGTGTGTGTGTGTGTGTGTGTGTGTGTGTGTGTGTGTGTGTGTGTGTGTGTGTGTGTGAGCTGAGGGATAATATTATTACCACAAACTATTTTTTATGTCAATTTTTTTTCAGTAGAAGGGATTTTCCCAACAAATATAATTTAACATTATTTTTTTTCGTTTGTGTGTGGCAGTGCTTCTACTTTTTTTAACACATAGTTTGCTCGATTGCTTCATATACAAATGCATTACTTTTTTCTGATTTATGATTTACTTCTTTTTTTTATAATAGTAAAACAAGGCAATGATTTTTTTTTTTTTATTATTCTCTCATTCTTCTATTATTTTATCATTCTTCATTTTGCATATGTTAATTTTCATTAGAAAAAAGAGAAAATTACTTTTTCAGTCCAATGTTTAAAAGCTCATATACATAGCATAAATTATTATATTCTTAAATCGACAAATGAGAAATGGACTTTGAGAAAATAGCAGCTGGAACACATACAAACGTCATACGCTGAATAATAATAAAATTACAAATTATAGGAATAGATTTTAAATTACATATTTTTACTTTCTAAGTACAATATTTTCAAGTATATGGAGTAAAATATATTTTTCAGGACACTTTTGTTCACAGGTTTGAATTACTACATAACTGGCTTTCTCGAGGAGGCTCATAATATTGAATCGTTATTAAATGATAGGGATCACACTTGAGTTTGAAATTCTAACTTCCATATAATGCTACATAAGAAATTCAAGGCCCTTTTTTATTATTTTTTTGCACATTGGTAATTCGGATTTTTGAAAGCCCAAAATTTCAATTAACTCTTTTTATAGATCTAATTCCTTCAAGGATTTACAGAATAAGATATGAAACTTCATATAAGTACGGGTTTTCTTCATGATTATCAACAAAATTATTAAGTCATTATTTGTGTGTGTATTGTCTATTTATTTCGCAATAACATTAAGCTGTAAATTATTTTAAAATGTATATGTGAAGCATTTAGAATACAGAACAAAGAACTATATATAATAAGGATTACCAAATGTATAGTTAATAAAATTATTTTTAAATATTTAAAGATAAATAAAAATGATTGCAGTTGTTATAAATATCCTATCAAAAAACATTTCATAAATTGATCTAAACATATATTTCTTTTCCTGTTACATAAAATTGAAGAATCTCAGGTTATTTAAATTCACACATGAATGTAAAATTTAAAAAATGCATGTAATCCTAATCTAATTTCATGATTCATAAATTCTAAAATGAATCGAATTTTGAAACAAGTAGTTTTATTTTTTTTAATCTGTTTTTATTTACAAAAGTTTCGTTAAAACTTAGAATTTAGATTTGTTTATAGTCACGACCCTAGACATTATAACACACTGAATAAATTTTCAATACACTCATATTTTACCAGTAAAACGAAAGAAATCAAACAATATATCATCTGCGCTTAATGCGAAAAAGAGCCCTTGATTAAAACAAGCTCAAAAACATTTGCGTATTAAAGAGATCATATTTATATTATAATAAATGGTGTTACATATTTAGTACATGTATATTAAGATTTTATCATTTTTATAAATATTATATTTTAACATCAAATAATCGTTTGATAGTAAAACTTCTAAAAATAAATAACATCACAAATTTTTAATTATATTTACACACTTTATTACCTATTTCTCTGTTTCAAAAATTAACTGCAATTAGGATATTTTTACAACTAAATGGAATAATCAGGGGCCGTATCAATGATACGGTGTCCTCAAAATTCAGGAGCCCTAAAATGTGATGCAAAAAATCGTAAAATGTTAAGGGGTCCCAGAAAGAGCCTAAGGAGTTTTGATGCAGGGGCACTTAGGAAACCTACGCCAGTGGTAATCATGTCATCAAAATTTGTTTAAGAGACACAAAAATAACATAACTTACTTCTAATTGCCCAAGCTTCGAGATTTTTAACACTCGTGAAGATTTTCGCCAAATCAAATAAACATTTCAGGGATGCTTCTGACTTAATTCCAATTCCGACAGCAACAGGCATTAGTCGCCTGGATACATCATCTATAAAAGTTTTAAAATTGCTCTCTACTTCCTCTATAGTCTTTTCCACTTCATCTTGATCCTCAGTCCCAGTTTCATCTGCTATACATACTCCAAAATGAACAGATGACAATATTGCACATGAAATAAAAGCAACAAAGGAGATCGATGTCTTCATAATTCGTTTTTGATTGCTATATGCGAGTAAATGTAAAAAATACAACCATTCATTAATTGATACTCGTGCAGTTTTCTTTTGATTCGGTGAAAGAACTATCTAACTTGACTAAGTTTGAAAAAATAAAATAATAATGCAAACAGATCTTCATCAGTTAAAAAAAGAGAATGACTCCATCAATTGCTTGTGTTACAATAAGACGCATCAATACTTCTATGGCATAGTTGAGACTGCTCTTTTTTAAACAGCCGAACGTATCAACACTTGTTCCAACACATAAAACCACTTTCTCTTTACTGCGGTATCTGACAAATCGTTTAGCTCTTCTCGTTTCAGGTCGCGTGCTAATTTTGTTTACTTTCGTTAGCAATGGAAGCCCTTGAACTTCGACAGAGGTATGAACTGAGCAATCGTGCCCGCAGCATAAAACCACGTAACAGTGTAATATCCACCAGTTGCGAAAGAATGCGATGATTTAATATTATCTCATTTAAAATTACACGACCAAATGAGAACTTTTGTGTCTGGCATCTAGTCTCCAAATTGTGCACTATTTTTTCCATTGTGCACTTTTTTATGAACTTAATTTAAATATATGTAGCGTAAAAAGGTTTGTAGTCTTCATAAAATATTAATTCAAAATCGGTAATATAACTTCTTTAAAAAGATAAAGTAATCAGTTAGAAAATGAAAAAGAACTCATAACTTTCATCTAATTTTGTAATATATTCAAAACGATAAACAGGCATCACTTCTAAAATTGAACAATCAATGTTTTTCTTCAAGTTAATTGGAATTTCTTGTACCTTCAGTTCTTGTAACGCAAGGACACTTAAGTTGGACGATGGATGTTCGAAAATGAAAATGTTGTGCCCTCTTTCTATAACTCAATTTACATATGCACACTGTTAAAGTTGAAAAAGGTATATTTAAATGTTTATGCATAAACGCTAAGCAAATCTGTAGCATGTCTATTACCTTAATGGTCTGTCATCAAACATTCATTCATTGTAAATTATTCTACGCACGATTTTCTCTTAACCTTTCTTCCATCGATATTGTTAATCTCTTAAAACAAATAATAAACATTTGTATGGTGTAGTATAGCATAAATATATAAATAGAATAGTGTGTATATATAGAATAAATATATATGTAGAACTTAGTCAATGATCGCCAATGTCCGAATTAAAAACGCATGATTTCAAATACTAATTACATTAAAAAATTTTCATTGGAACATTCAAAGAAAAACTGTTGATCAAAATGAATTGGGTTTAAAAGTTCTCGGGTGATGTGTAAAAGAAAGGATATATTCCTAATTTTGTTTTCAAAACTCCAAACAATGAAAAACCAAATTAAATAAACATATTCTTAGAAAAAAACAACTCAAAACTTAAAAATTAAGACTACTTGACTAAGTATAAGTAAAATTAAGAAACTTAAAAATTAAGAATTGCAAATACTTGCAGTTTCCCTTTTAAATCCTGGACCTTGTAATTATATCATTTAAATATAACTAAAAAATTGCGACTACCTTTTTTTTTAAAAAAAAAAACTCAATTTTTATTAGAAGTAACCCTTTAAAATATATTATTTTAAAATATGAAGGGATTAAGGCATTGGAGAGATTAAGAGAAGGTATTAAGTTTCGTAAAGGGTATAAACAACTGAATTGTTCAATAGTGATTGGGATTTGAAAAAACAAGTTTCATTTATTTTTTTATGCGATATTAATTTTTCACTGAAGTTATATATATTTTTCTAAATATGAAAAATGTGTTTGCCATTCCATGACTAATTTCTAGCGCAGGGGTCGGTAACCTTTTAGCTGTGGCGTGCCAAACCAATCTACTAATATAATTCAGAGCTTGCCACACAGCAGGCCATTTTTGAAACAATTCAACTCCCGTGATAATGCATGCAGAGTTAGAAAATAGTGGTCAATAGTTTAGTTTTGCAGTTTTATTATGTATTAATATTGCATCATTTAATGATATTTCTTAACATAAAAATAAACAGCATAAAATATAACCATTTCCTCGAGAAAAATGAAAAAATTAAAATTATACGTATATTAAGTATTTTTAAACATATTTATTAATATGAGAAATATCAAACTTAAAATATAAGTATTTCCCTTCATTTAAAGTTAAATAAAAAAAGATAAATAAAAAATTTTATGCGAACCTACTATTTTCACCACTCTACTTTCATATCGCAAAATCAGGGTATAACGTGTGACTGTCAATTTGACACGATTCTGAGCATTCAGTTGTTAAACAAATTCTTTGAGGACTCGAAATATTTTTCAAATGAGGAAATATTTTTTTTACTTTGATGTGTAGAACCAAAAGCGAAAAGCAGAATACATGCAATTTTCTTTCTTCAAAGAATTAAATTCCTCCAGAAATTAAGGTTTGCAACCCCGGGATCCCGGTGGTTTTTCAAATCCCGGGATTTAATTTTTGTCTAAATTTATATTTTGAAATTTTTTTCAAAGTATTGTGAATCTTATTACATTTAATGTATTTTATTTACTTTTTTATACTGTATACGGTTAATGTTAAATTTTTTATGTGTTGAACTTTGAAGGGTTCGAGGAAGGTGTGTGTTTTTGTTCCGGGAAATTTCATATATTTTCTCTTATTTTCATCTGTAACATTCTCCCCGTCGCGAATGGGGTCAGAAAATGGACATTTCTGCCACTCTCCAGGATGCCCGGTGTCAGCTAACTTGGGATAGAGGCATTTGGAATTTTTGGAAGATATCTAGTAGGGTTTTCAGCCCCGGGATACCGGTGTTTTTTTCTAATCCGGAAATCCCGGGTTTAAAATAACTAATCCCGGGAGTTAATTTTTGTTTAAATTATATTTAAAAAACGTCTTCTCATAAAAATTTTCTAAGAATTTAATTTTTCAAAAATTTATATTTTGTTTATGAAATATGTACGTAGAATTTTTTTGCGCAACTATAAGTGTTATATGTAAATATATATATATATATATATATATATATATATATATATGCACAGTATGGGAGAACGTCGCAAAGATCTAAGCGGCTCACTGCAATTCTTACACAGTAATATAAGCAACATCACAAGAATAGATTTTGTCACAGTTCCTTCTTCAATTAAATGCCGTTAATTAATAGCGGACCTTCTTGGAAGACTTAAGACACTTCAAATCCCATTGTATTACTAACAGCTCATGCAACTGGATCTTCAACTTCAAATGAGGTAACACTTGAAATTGATCCACATTCTGATTCAATATCTGGATCAATTTATATATAAAAACCATTAAGTGTAACAGAAGAACTAAATAAAGTTATCAAAGAGGTATATGCACCAATGCAGTCTATTAGTTTTGAGACACTGTCATCAAAAATTCAAAATGAAATGTCATTTTTTTGAAAATGGAAGGAGACATGGTGACTACCTGAAGAGAACATACTCCTATTTAAAGACGATAATATCTACTGGTAAAGAATTCAAACGTGCATTTTCTACGGCAGGACAATTTGTAACAAAAATAAGAAGCCATTCCAACGATGAAACGCTGGAGGAGCTGTGTTTTTATAAACTTATTTACAGAAACACTAGAACTGAATAAATGCTTTTTTTTTTAAATTTCATTATGTACTATTTTTATTTGTTTTTTTATGATGAATTAATTTTTATTTGTTTCATTAAAATAATATTAAATCAATTTTTAATTATATTTTCAGTTTTATTATGCAATTTCAACTATGCTAATATGTAAGTATTTTTAATAAATAGTCCAATCCTAATCCCGGGATTGGTCCCGGGATTTGGATAATGTAATCCTTAAATCCCGGGATTGAAAATATGACACGGGATTGCAAACCCTACCAGCAATGACATTCAATAATTTACAAAATAGCTGTAAATTTATCTTTGGAGTTATTTTTCAGATGTCTTCCAAGTTCTGTAAATGTCCATAATTCGGAAGGTGTTTTTCAAATAAAGTCTATTAAAATTTTATCAACTTCCATCCACTCAAAAATTGACAAATTTGTGGAGTAGCGCAGAATGCCACTGAGTACCGCATGGCACCAATGGTACCGCATGCCATAGGTTGCTGACGTCCTGTTCAAGCGTATAAAAAGCAATAAGGCATATTTGTGCTAACTAGTGCTTTAAGTCTTTGGCAAAGCGAAATCCCCTTACAAAACTTTCTTCATAAGCATTGATTTTTAATTACTTACTGTTTATCCAATGAAAGTTTAATAGGCGTACAAATTTATGTGCTTATTATCCAAAAAATTTATAAGAAGATAAGGTATATTATATCGTCTTATTCTGCGGAAAAATGTAATGCATCCCTAAAGTTTAGAAAATGGCAACACTAACTCAATATAAAATAGATTTGGTTGGAATAATTAAAAACAAAATGTAAAGATTTATTACACTACAAATAGAAACAAATAAACCAAAATGAAATAGAGCAAATCAAAGAAAATTCAATGCATACAATAATAAAAAATTTCGCATCTCAAAGTTTTTTAAAAACTTGATTTCTGAGTGAAAATTAAATTTTAAAAAATGTGTGGGCACATCCCATTTTCTGTATCTTGTAGAGCTACCATTTTTTCTGGTCACCTCAAATTTACGATTTTCTATTAAAAATACCAGCTTTTGTAACGTGGGCAAGGTATCATTTATACTCCCTTCTTCAAATCATTTTAGAAGAAATACTGCCTCCCATTTTCATAAATATTTCTCGTGAAAAGGTTCCATATGCTCTCCATGGGGTTTAAATCCAGATTGAAAGCATGCCAATCATGGATTGAGGAAGTTTTAAGGAGCTCTAAGACATGCATGGGAACATAGTCCAGTAGCGATCCCTAATTTGAGCCTCAAGTAGTTCACCAAAAAGTAATAAATAACTTTCTAGAGCAGGGGTGGCGAACCTTTATGGATTAACGTGTCATTTTTTCTAAAGAAATGTTTTATGAGGTATCATTCGTGTTTGTTCGTAATACTTCAAAATGAACTTTGTTATTTTAAACTAAAATGCAAATAGTTTTGATCGATGGCGTGCCCAAAATATTGTGTCGCGTGCCATCAATGGTATGCGTGTCATTGGTTCGCCATCCCTGTTCTAGAATATGTCTTATAAAAGTTCAGAGTTATCGAATCGGAATAAAAATACTGGGTCATTGGTAGTAGAACCTTTCCAAGCCATCCAGGGGGGTAGCTACCACCGTATCATCCGTATCAAATGATCCGCGGCCCTCAACTTACGGGGGCCCCAAAACGTGTAAGCAAAAAAACCATAAAATGTTAAAGGGCCTCAAAAAGGAGCCTTCAAGGAATTTTGATACGGGGCCCACTAAGGACTAGCTACGCCAGTGAAACCATCACAGACTGAACTTTTTGTTGCCTAATTTAAAACATTCCTGAGTCATTAAGACAAGTCCTGCCAATAGTATGCCCAATAAAATGGCCGTTCAAATTTAGGTTTTTTTTCCCCTTGACTGAGCAATACTGAAAGCTACTTCTAACTGAAAGTCATTTGATTTGAATACACTAAAATCACTTATCTTAACGATACTTTTTAATCAGGGGTTTATATTAAATTCTTTTATGACATTCTATTCATATTTATAACATTCTGTTTCTTTGACTCTTTATGATTGGCTCTTTAAAATATTCAATACTTATCATTAGTACAAGATTTATTAGTACAACAGTTCCAAAAAAAGTATTACTGAATGAAAATTTAATTCCTTTGAAACATTTAGCTCCAGATAAATATTTACTCCAAAATGTTTACAGTTTCCCTATTGGAGGAAACAGAAATGGGTTAATCGGAAAACAAACTGTGTATTTTGTAAATCATGTTGATTTTAATATGAAAGTGTTCTTGTTGACGAAAGCTTTTGGTATTCTCTAAACAAGAAGCAGTACAAATTTTTGCACCATTTCAATACACAAAGCATTCTATCAACAATTCTTAACAATCAAATATAAAATCGTAGAGATGGGGTACGACGGGTACATATTATTGACTTATTTTCAAAACTCACAAGTGCAGGAATACCTTTTTAGTGTGAACTTCAATCATTGTAGACCTCTCTACAATACGGTTTGTAATTTGAATAATAAATTTCACTTGGTATTAAAATTGACTAATATTAACTTACAGTGGCAAAAAAGAGATTTTAGAGCCCCCTCCCCCGCAAAGTCCTAACTTGGGCCCTAAGCCGGATCTTACAAAGGATTGTATCCAAAGGATTGTGATCCATTTATATACGTACTTGGTGTCAGTCAAGCTTTGGGCCCCCTAGAATCCTGGGGCCCGACGTTTCGCCACTGGTAACTTACCATGCGTCTTTATGATAGCCTTACCGTGTGTGTTCATCGGTTATTCTTGCCATCCTATTCACACCATTATACATAATATCATTTTTTAATCCATTTATAATAAATGAGAAACGAAAATCAACATATGTCGTTACACCTGGATATAATTTAGGCTTCAATTCATTGAATGCTGCAAATGTCATGAATTGTATTCAAACGGACCCTCAGCTTTTTGATGATGAATCTCTCATAAACACAGAATAAATTTACGAAGGTGAAAACTTGATGTGCAAATAGAAAATGTGCAAACAGAAAAAAAAATTACATTAAACTGTCTTGATTGGGACTGGGTTCGAATCCCGGAGAAGGCATGGATGTTTGTGTTGTAATCCTTTCTTCTGTCTGTGTTGTTTACCCCCGTGTTATACGTTCGGTGGTGCACGGGGTTTATAAATGTTAAAAAAAAAAAAAAACCTGTCTTGATCTTGAGCGCAATTGAAAGAGCATGCGAATTGATTGAAGGAAATGTTCCAAATGATAAAAGGAGTCCATGAACAAGGTGAAAATAAAAAATGATATTCTGTGTTATCGCATGATGGATGAAGGGGGGGGGGAATTAGTGCAAGAAACTGGCTGATTTTTAGTAGGGGGAAAAAATTGTTTTTCTTTTTAATTTTGTATACACATTTTTAGCAAAGGAAGTTTTCCAGAATCTTTCTTTATATTATTTTTTATTAATTTTGAATAATCAACAAATATTTTAGTTTCAACAGATTTGAAAAAAATGTGTATCTCTTATTTTCATATATATATATATAAATAATGTTTCACTCCGTGCGGTTTTTATTCAACACGGTGTAATAAAAGCGACGCGTTTATTGATGTTTTTGGGTTAGAAGAAAGATCAGCCATAATCAGTACAAATTATAATTTATTGTTCTTTGACTTTAATTAACAACCCAGGGTAGGAAATGTACACCAATTCTAAGTACAGGAGCAATTACACGGCCAAAAACATACTTAATATTTTTTTTTAACGTTTAAAAACCCCGTGCACCACGAAATGTATAACACGGGGGTAAACAACACAGACAGAAGAAAGGATTACAACACAAGCATCCATCCATGCCTTCTCCGGGATTCGAACCCAGTCCCTGCGGCACCGCAGTCAGCTTCACTGACCACTATACCGGATGGGTGGCCTCTTAATATTTGAGTATAATTTAATTCACTTAGTCTTGGAACATTTTAGCCATCTAGGTCTAATTCACCGTAATTCCGTTATTAGTTGTACGACTTCTGGTCGTTATTATTAATCTCTATCTTATTGACTAAATCTTTAATTAGCAATCTTTGATCATACAGAAATTACTCATCGACTAACTCTCGACTAGCTCTCAACTAACTTCGCGTATCTAAAAGTCAATGCTTATAGAACCCTACATTTTGAATAAATCGAGTTTTCTTCTTCGGAAGAAAGTTTTCAACAGAACAACAGTTAAAAAGAAATAAATTTACCCCAAGAAGATCAGTGACAGGTTTGCGGATAGACCCATTACAATGTTACTTTTGCGGAACCAATTAGCAGTACTTACAGTGCGGTATTCGTGTACTCAAAAATTATAACCAAAAGTCTGACAGATTCAGAAAAAATGAAGAAGAATTCGAAATGTCGTTTTATTCTTAATAATGCGTATAATAAATACTTTTTTTTATCCTTTTCATTCAAGTTTGCTGTTTTACCACAGAGGATGTGGCAGTTAATAAGTAACTGTTTTTTTTTTGTTATTGTTGTTGAAGTTTGCAAAAACTTCCTTTGATAGCTGCTCGGAAAACGAAGAATCGGAATTAAAATCAGTAGCGTACATGAGTGAGGTTTGGAGTCTCAACTCTTCACCCCCCCCCCAAAACTAACAGATTTCTAATTTTTACCTTAAAATTAACACCTGGGGGCTTTCTTCATTGTGTTCTTTAGAATAAAAAGAGGTATATGCACGCTGCTTTTCATCCCTTCATTGGGTCGATAAAATGAATGCCAAGCTTACTTGGGAACTAAACAATGAGGGTTTGCGTCAGACTAACCATCTGACCGGAATATCTGCTCATGCGCCTAAGGTCCCGAAAACTGAGATAGGCACAGTAGGCCTTGGCCCTTATGGGCTATTGCTCCACTGAATTTAGTTTTAGTTTATCTGTACGCTGGGATTTAAACTATAAATTGTATTATAAATGTATCCCATTGTATTATAAATGTATTACCTTGTATTATAAATGAAATACAAGGGAGTATTCTATTTTATATTATCGTTTTATTCTGGGATAAATTACATTAAAGGACTTAGATTTACTTCTACCATAATCAATATTTGAGTAACATTAGCAATTTTTATCATATGTGTGGGAATTTGGGATATCGAAGATGTCGCAATTATTCGAGTTCATAAATAGACACTGTAGTTTATTAAGAAATACGTTCTTAAAAATCTTTTTAAACTGTATACGAGTAAGTTATGTGTTCACAAATTTATTCATTTATAATCAAATATAATTATGAGAGGGTGTATAAAATTGCTTAAGGACACTTTTGAATGACTGTTATTCAGCCCGCGTAATTGTATCTATTTTTTGTCGCGCATGCCATCCACCGACTGAGCACCTCCACCAATGTTTTGATCTAACCCTCCGCACGAGTTTTTGTTGTAGCTTCCATCTTGGGAACAGCGTGCGAATAGCACCGTCTTGTAATAAACTATATACAGTCCAATAGTGCCATCATTCTTGATAAACTCGAATCAGCGTTCACGAACATTTGATTAACACAACATTACATTTTGTGGAGCGTCTAACCGGAGTCGGAAAAAAAAATGAATAAACTTAATAGATCGAAGCGTGCGGTCAAAGGCACCATTATTAAATTAGAAACTTTCGTTGAAGAATCAAGCAATCATACTCCTACAAAACCAGATATTAAACTGAAACGTGTCCAAGAAATGAACAAAAAGATTGACGAATTAAAGGATCAGTACTATGAAACCAAAGATATGAGTGATTCTGAACTAGCAGAAATAGAGGCTGACCTACAGGAAATGGAGGACAGACTAGAGGATTTGGAGATAAGAATTATAGATATTCTCAATTCTTTAATTGCTAAATCTTCTGTTAGTTCTGTTCATAGTTGTGAAAAGGAAATATCTCAAGCTAATTCTAAACAGAAATTAGAAATAAAACTTCCAGAAATACCTTTGCCGGTTTTTAGAGGTAGATACGACGAATGGCCTAGTTTTAAATCGCAATTTGATAATGTTATAACTAGGAACAATGACTTGAACGAGGCACAAAAACTTTATTACTTGAAGGCGTCATTACTAGGTGACGCGAAATTACTTGAAACAATTGATGATTCCTTTGAATCGCTCATCAAAGCATTAAAAACTAGGTTTGAAAACAAGTGTCTCCTAACTGAAACCATATTAATGCTATATTAGAAATAGAAAAAACAACAAGTGAATCAGCTCTAAATATTAGATACATGACAGATATCTTAAACAAGAGTATCAGAGCTTTAAAACTTCTAGGTTTTGAACTAAATAATTTATCCGATCTTTTATTGTTTAACATAATTCTGAAAAAAAAATAGACCGAGAAACTCGTAAACAGTTCGAACAATCTATTGAGTCAAATGAAATTCCTGAATTAGATGAATTTATAATGTTTTTAGAGAAAAGAAGCCAAACTATTGACAGTATTAATCGTTCTACTCCTGTTAATCATAAGCAAAAACAAGTACCCTTCAATAAAATTAAAAATTTTCTTAATTCGCATGATTCTTTAAATTATTGTGTAATCTGTAAAATACCTCATTTGATTTGTAAGTGCAGTGTTTTTCAAAATATGAAAGTATCGGATAGATTTAATCATATAAAAAGCCTTAATTTGAGCATTAATTGCTTAAAGAAACGCCATAAAGTAAAAGATTGCAAATAAAAAAATTCGTGTTCCGTTTGCAAGAAGCGTCACCACACATAGCTGCATATATTTGAAGCCAATCCTTCCCCCGGACACACAACGTTAGCTAACGAACTCCACCCCACAGCGGAAGACCAAAGGTCAACACCCTCAGAACACTGTAATACTTTTGCCAACGCCTCAAAAGAGAAAAAGAAAAACGTTTTACTCCCAACTGCAGTAGTTCACATAAAAGGGGGAGATGGTCAGCTGTTCCCCTGCAGGGCGATTTTGGACTCGGGGTCTCATCTTTCCTTCATTCGACAAAGGTTGGCTAAAAAACTAACGCTGAAAAAAGAAAAATAAACGCATCTTTCGGGATTAGGGGAAAGTAAATGTAGTAATTCAAAGCAAAAATGGAGGTTTTTCAACAACATTAGATCTATTAATCGTCCCATTTATTACTACAACATCTATCCATCGCATGGATACATCTGAAATAAAAATTCCTTCGAACATTGATCTCGCAGATAAAGATTTTGATAATCCAGGAGAAATAGATCTGCTTATTGGGTGCGAGCTTTTCTTTGAATTATTAAGGCCTAATCAACTTCGATCGCCATGCGATAAATGGTTGTTTCAAGAGACTGTTTTCGGTTACATTGTTGAGGGAGCTTCGATAAATTTGAGGAAAAATCATATTGCGGTTTAGCAATTAATTCGGAAATAAATTCAGATAGTCTTAATCAACAATTGCGGGCATTTTGGGAAATTGAAACGATAGATGAATCATCCAAGGAATATAGTTTAGAAGAAGAAATTTGTGAGACTCAATATGAAAACACGCATTATCGCAATGAAGAAGGGCGCTATGTTGTACAATTTCCCTTTAAAAAGGATCCGAATTGTTTAAGTAATTCAAGGTTCTTGTCTGAAATTCGCTTGAATCAACTTTGGAAAAAACTTTCGAAAAATAATGAACTACAAACTCTTTATACATCTTTTTTACAGGAATATATGGACTTAAAACACATGCAATTAGTAGTTGACCCCCTTGAAACAAATATCTCTTATTTTCTACCCCACCATAGAGTATTTCGCCCCGATAGTAAAACGGCGACACTTAGGGTGGTTTTTAATGCCTCTTCCAAAACAACATCAGGTCTTTCTTTGAATGACATTTTATATAAAGGCGAGATTTTGCAGCAGGATTTATTTTCAATTCTCTTGAGATTTAGGCAGCACACCTTTGTCTTTACAACAGATATTTCAAAAATGTTTAAACAGATTTTAATTAACCCTGATCATCGAGATTTGCAGATGATTTTATGGAAAGACAGTGCTGATGGTCCTGTAAAAACTTACAAACTCAACATTGTAACTTACGGGACTACTTGTGCACCCTATCTTGCTACACGGACGATTCAGCAATTAGCTAGAGATGAAGAAGAAAATTATCCTTTGGCTGCTGCAGTTACAATTAGAGACATTTATATGGATGACATATTAACCGGAAGTTCAGACTTTCAAGAGTTTCAACTACTACAATCAAAATTAATTGGACTATTTAAAAAAGGGGGTATGAGTCTTCATAAGTGGTGTAGCAATACCCCAGAAATATTAACTTCAATACCTAAAGAAGAGCAATCTTGGGACTTCCACTGCCAGTCGTCAGACAAACAATTAAAACTCTAGGAGTCATTTGGAATCCACAATTTGATTATTTCTCCTTTAAGACTGTCGTGAACTCTGCCAGGATTCTTACACAAAAAGAGAAGTTTTATCTATTATTGCACGTTTATTGACCTCCTTGGATTCATTGGGCCAATTCTAACTAAGGCCAAACTACTATTGCAGAAACTTTGGATTCTCAAATTAGAATGGGATGAGCCACTCTCCAATCCAATTGCTAAAGAATGGAACGACTTCGTGTCTACCCTGCCAGTTATTCAAAACATCCATATCCCTCATATCGTACTAAAAAATGGTAGAATTATCCTCCATGGATTTGCCGATGCATCAACAGCGGCATATGGTGCAGTACTGTATGTTCAATCGATCTCAGAAGAGAATGTATCTTCAAGACTCTTGTGTAGCAAATCCCGTGTTGCACAGGTGAAACTAATCACTATCCCTCGTTTGGAGTTGTGTACTTGTGTGTTGTTGGCACAGCTCCTGGAAAAGGTTCTACATTCCCTGACAATGCCTATCCAGCAAATAAAGTTGTGGACGGACTCTAACATTGTATTAACCTGGATTCAACGATCCCCTGAGCAGCTTAAGACTTCATCGGCAATAGAATCAAAATAATTCAGAGACTAACCAAGAACTGTCAATGGAATCATGTGCCATCTAATGATAACCCTGCTGATCTAATATCACGTGGACTGAATGCTTCGGACATCTCTTTTAAGCAATTTTTTGGTGGTATGGTCCAGATTTTTTAAAGGAAGAACGCAGTGTAAACCCAATTGACTTTGAAATGATTACTTCGAACAGAGTCTACTTTAAGGAACTTAAACCACCTGCAGATGTGCTTTTAACTTCTTGTAAATTATCTCTTATAGATGATCTTTTAAAATGTTCTAGTAACTATACTAAATAGTTGCATATTTTGAGTTATATTTTCAGGTTTATTAAGAACTATAGAAATCCTAGTGTAAAAAGTTCTGGTCAATTACATTATAGTGAAGTGAATGAAGCAGAATTATATCTTATTAAAAATCTGCAAACCTCTGCTTTTAAAGAATAAATTGATGCTCTAGCTAAAGGTGGTTGTATTTCAAAAAAAGGCAAACTTTTCTCTTTAAATCCATTTCTTGATGGCAATCAAATTTTAAGGGCAGAATTCGGATTTAACTTATAATCAAAAGCATCCAGCTATACTCCCTGCGGATTATCTTCTCACCAAATTAATGAAATTTTCATTTAGGTCCTCAAGCCTTGCTATATTGCACAAGACAAAAAATTTGGCCACTTCGGAGCAGATCAATAGCCAGGAAAATTGTGCATGAATGCGTAGTTTGTTTTAAAAATAAACCTATTGTAGAAAACCAACTTATGGGTTCTTTACCTCGAGAGAGAGTAAATCCTAGTTATCCTTTCTTGCATACCGGAATTGATTATTGTGGACCCTTTTCATAAGGTATAAACACCAGAGAAAGGGCATTTACTAAAAGATATATGTAGCCATTTTCGTTTGCTTAGTCTCAAAGGCCGTCCATCTCGAAATTGTCTCGGATTTGACCACAGACGCCTTCCTTGCTACATTGAAGCGTTTTGTGGCTAGACGCGGGAAATGTGCTACTATATAATCAGATAATGCCAAAAACTTTGTTGGAGCTAATCGAGAATTAAAAAGATTACATAATCTCGTAAAATTTCCTGATAAAGAGCTTTCTTCTTATCTCTCTTCCGAAGGGATTTCTTGGAATTTCATGCCACCTAGAGCTCCAATTTTTGGAGGGCTTTGGGAGGAAGGAGTGAAATCGTTCAAATTTTACTTAAAAAGAGCTGTAGGAAATCTAAAGATGACTTTGGAAGAATTCTTAACTATAATAACACAAATTGAAGGAATTCTAAATTCCAGACCAATAACTCATTTATCAGAAGATATTGACGACTTGGAGGTGCTAACTCCAGGACATTTTATGATTGGAAGACCCATCACTTCCATTTCTGAACCAAATTCGTTAGACAAGTCAAAAAACACACTTTCTCTCGGTGGCAAAAATTAACAAAAATAGTTCAACATATTTGGATAAAATTGTCTAGTGACTATTTAAACAATTTACAGCAACGAAACAAATGGCAATTTCACAAAGATAACGTGAAATTTAATACAATGGTCCTAATAAAGGATGATAACCTTCCAGTAAATAAATGGAGCTTAGGTCGCA
This sequence comes from Trichonephila clavata, assembly GCA_019973975.1. NCBI lineage: Eukaryota > Metazoa > Arthropoda > Arachnida > Araneae > Nephilidae > Trichonephila > Trichonephila clavata. Next base: position 112,977 of record BMAO01031315.1, read on the forward strand.
TTATAAAGCTATTTGCTGGTACGGATGGGAAGATTCGCGTAGTCGAAATAATAAGGGCAATATTAAACGCAGCATTGGGAAAGTGTGTATTCTGCCCTTGGACAATTAATATGTAACTTGTGAACTTAATGTTTTTTCTTGATTTATGTAAAGTATCATTTGTTTATTATGTTTTATATGTAATTTGATTTATGCAATTTTGTATATTGATTGAAGGTAATTCAACGGGGGGAGGATGTTCAGTCCGCGTAATTGTGTGTATCTATTTTTTGTCACGCATGCCATCCACCGACTGAGCACCTCCGCCAATCTTTTGATGTAACCCTCCGCACGAGTTGTTGTTGCAGCTTCCATCTTGGAACAGCGTGTGAATAGCACCGTCTCGTAATAAACTATATACAGTCCAATAGTACCATCATTCTTGATAAACTCGAATCAGCGTTTACGAACATTTGATTAACACAACATTACAACTGTGAATATTCCATAAAACCTTCGGTACAAAAATAAATGATCAACCTACGAGTAGACTAGTTATTTGAAGAGTAGGTAAAAGGTAGTTTCTATATTTCTATATAATTCTACTATTTATCACGAAACCACAAATGCAATTATTGCTTCTTTTTTTTTTTTTGCCAGAAAATTTTGTGTTTTTCATAGAATAAAATAAATTTTTTGAAAAAAAAATAGTATATATATATATATATATTATGTGTGCATGGTTTTAATGGTAAAATCTACATTTCATCGCTCATTCAACACTTTTTACAATAATTCTACATTTTGAACGTTCTTTTGAAAATGGTACGTTTTTAATTCGGTTTCTTTAAGAAATCATTTTTAGAATTGAAAATAGGTTTGTATAAATATGACTAATTATTTGATAAATATTTTAAATATTTTATAGTTCACACAGATATAAAACACCCTTTGATTTTATTTATTAAAAAAAAAATTTGAAGTATAAGTGTTTATGTGTTGATTAAACTTGCTTTGTTTTGTGATTCTTATTTTGTATGCAAGTAACGTAGCATGCCCGAATAGCCTTTTCACATATGCAATGCGTCGGTGTCCAGGTTCAGGTCAGAGCTTTCACTTTCTCAAGGCCAAACAAGGTCAGTGGGAAAGTAGGTTGTAGTTCGGAAGGCACCTAAAATGTAGGCCATTACTTTCGAATCATCCTGGCGTGTTTCGATGCGTCAAGGGAAGTAACCAGATTAAAGAATTATGCAACGAACTGTTTATTGACAATTGGTGTCTTTTTTTCACAAAAAGAAAATGATTAAAGCTTCATTTTTCTGCACATTTTTGTAAACAATGACTCCAATAATTGGCATTTTTATTTTATTTTTCAAAAGTATTGTTTTCTATTTTTGTATTAGTCAAATAAATATATAAGAAAGTTAACCATGCCTGTTTTTTTTTATTTATTTTCATTGCTTTTTAATTTAAATAAATTTATGGATCGCAGAACTATTTTGTGTGCAAAGTTTTCAGTTTGCATTTCTTAATCCTTTATCTACCGCATTATGATTGATTGCAGTTTTTTTTCATGTAATATTTTTTTTTGAATCACTACATTGAAAATTAAGGGATATACATAAACAAAATACTAAACTTTGGGAAATTTAATTCATTAGAGCTAATTAATTAATTGAAGAAATTCAACTGAAAATTGATTTTTTCACTGTTCACTTAAAATAAATAGTCAAATCGCGTTTTCTAAGGTCTTCATTAACATAAAGAAAAAAAAATAAGACACCTTTTAACATTGACTACTTTTTCGGAACAAAAGTGACAATCTTGAATGACAAAAGTGAATGTGAAAGTTTTCTGCAAATAGTTTCAACATTTGAATAAGGTTCTGTCACTGCTGCACAAAACTGGGTGCGGAGACATTTTTTTTTTTTGAAAGCCGTGCTAGTGCATAGGTATCAAAATGTGCATTGCACTTCTAAGTATATATAGTTCTGGAATCTACTCAAATATACATTTTTCTGCAGAAATGATGAGGCTAATTGGTCTAGATTTGTCGTAAAACATAGGATATATTTGCTTAATTTGGGTATAATTATTATGTGAGTTTTTCCCATTCATATGGAAAATAATTGAGTGTAATGCACTTGATATTTTGTCACATGAATTATTGTATTTCAGGGTAGGCCTTTGAGTACAACATTTTTGAGGGAATTCTATTGTAGAATTTTACTGTTTCCTAGTTTCGGATGACATTTATCCCTTTTTGTGGAAATTGGTATTGTAGTTTAGAAATCATGTAATTCATTTCAACTTTTCTATAAAATCATCGTTATAAGGCTCCGGATTTTTAGGAAGAAAACGTTCAAATTGTCTCTTGACAAATACGTCTACATTGTCTTAGGTACCATAAAAAATGCCCGTAAGATTAAGAAGGGAAACGAAATATGGGTGGGGGTTTTAATTTTTCGACGAAGAATTTGGTAGATCTTTATTTGAAATTTAGAAAAAGTATTTTTTTTTCGAATTTTAGGGGATATTTGTTTTATTTATCTTTGTTACCTTTATTTATTTATCGATCTAATTCTCTTTGTTTGATAGAAATATGCGAAATTTTAATAAGTTTCTTTCTGCTCATATCTCTTAGATACAAATTGTGTATTTGAAATTGTCATAGAAGGATGCTTATCATGGAAATAAAGTTTCGATTTGAATCTTCAAAAACAAAATGTCATTTTTCTTAGAAAATATTCACTAGAGCACTTTTTTTGTCAGTCCTTTTTTAACAGCATTCCAGTTCTTGTTTTACAAATTAATGCTATTTCCAATCAGGGGCATAGTTACCGCGTATCAATGATAGGGGGCCCCAAGCTTTGAGGGCAGGCACCCAAACGTGTAAGCAAAAAATCGCAGGGGTGGCCTTAGAGAGTGCCCTCAAGGATGATACAGGGTCCACTCAGGACCAGCTCCGTCAGTGTCTTCAATACTCATGAAAATGTGACACAAATTTCACAGCCTTCAATTAAATTATTATATTCATTGAATTAATTTCCAAACTAAGCTTCCTTTTTTTATTTCCTACGTGCAACGTTTCCAGAATATTTATTGTATATAGTCTGCATTTGTACTCTGATAATGTTATTTTTAGTGTCGCCGATTATAAGCGGAAATAAAATCGGTGCATTTTTGTGATCGGCTCTTTTCTTTTGAATTTTTACTGCTTTGATCTAATTTTCTACTGACACGATTGCGATGCTTAAATTCCCCAAGGAGCGATGTGGAGAACAGTAGTGCCCTTTTGAAATCTGATGTTTCTATCAATTTTTTCATGAAATTATCTTCATAAGACTCATGATTTACAGAGGAAGTTCTTCAGTGAATTCACAAGCATGTTTATGATTGTTGTCTTGGATATCAAAAATAAAGTCCATCGGGCTAAGAAGAGGGAAGGGATTTTAAATTTTTTGAAGAAAAATTTAGTATATCTTCAGTTGAGACTTGAGGAAAAAAATCATTTCCGAAGTTTTATTTTTGTAGAGAGAAGGGTGGGGAGACGATATTTATATATATATTTAATGTTTTGTAGCACTTTTGGAATTCCGTTTATTTTTTGTCCTTGATCTTTATATCTGTGGTTGGGCATGGTACGCAGAAGAAAAAATTATGGATTGCTTTAAATGTGTTACTAGTTTGAGTAGCGATGTTAAAGCTAAACAATGCCCTTTTTTAAAGACAGTAATGTTAAAAGTAATTTGTGTTTTCTTTTCAGAGTATATTATTAAATTGATTCTGGAAATAAAAAATAAATTTTACCGGTCTTTATTTTAAAAATTACAAATTTTTCTTGTAAAATACTCAATTATTAAAGTTATTTTTAGTTATTTTCAGTGATTTCAGTTTCTTAGATTATTGAGAACAAAAGTTAGTAAGGAATTGAACATTTCAAATTAATTTTCCCTACTAAAAATTCCTTGTTGAATTTAAATAATTATTTTTACAGCTAAACCTGGAAAAAATATCAAATTTTTTAAAACTATTAATCTTGTGCTCTCAGACCGAAATCCATACTAACTTTTAAGAATTTTTTATAAAAATTCTACAAAATTTTTTCGATATTATTTCGAAAAGAAAAAATCCTTGAAGAAATATATCCTCAAAATTGAAAAGTCTGAGAATTGTAAAGGCATAAAACAAAAACTAATAATGTCTCTAAAGATCGAATTTTTAAAAATGTTATTATCAATTATGTACGCAGTATCAAAACACTACTTTAATTATATATGTTATTCGAGGATATATATTTTTTTAATATTTAAAATATGTTTTACATAAAATTGATAGCATTTGTTATATATACGATGACAGAAATTACTCAGCCTAATCTTAACATAATATTTTCATAAAAGTTTTGAAATACTTATAAAAATAATAATGATACAAACTGAAATTAGAAACCCTTAGGTTCATACATATAACATCTAACTTTTTCTCAGTTTTAAGCCGGTGCAATTTAGAAAGTTTGATTTTTATTACGTGACTTGAAATTATTTTACTATAGTATTATAATGCATTTTGTGTATATATATATATATATAATATAGGTAAATTCAGTTATATTTGCAATACTTGTTTACGGAATACTTGAACTCTGAAGTCACATTGTAGTATCAGCTGAAAAAAGGCTGATTTTAAGTCATATAATTTTCAGTAGTCTTCCACCTCTTCCAAATATTGTCTTTTAGTAACACAAGAATGTTTTGAGCCCGGCAATTTCTCAATACGAAAAAATTAATGAAAAAAAAAGCGTCTAAGGTTTTTAACTATGTGTAAAAACACAAATATTGCTTTTTAAAAATTAAAAACCTCGAAACATAACTGAACAGAAATGATTTTAGTTGTAAAACTAAGAGTTAATAGCCATTTCACTGAACGAACCAATTATTCTCACAAATCTCTCTCCTTACATACAAAAAAAAAGTTTTTCGTGATGCTGTAATAAATTTATTTCTACTTAAGGGGAAGTTAACAAAAGAAACTACATTTTTACAACAGTATGTAGCAAACCAACAGTTTGAACAAATTTACATTTATGATAGGGAGGCTTTGCATGAACGTGCAAAAATAGCTCAACGTGACGATGTGTTACAAATTTTACAGACAATTATGAAGAAAAATCCGTATGGACTACATAATACAAGGAAATTACAGTTTTACAATTTGAGACGTGATAGAGTTGCATAATTTGTACAATGGGAGTTGGTCCGCCATTAGGCGGATAGGGGAGGGGGGTACCTTCTTCCAGTTTTTAATTAATTAAACTTTTAAGAATGGAAAAATGCTTTATAATGAGTGCTAAACTAAACACGCTCTCTGTCAAATATTGAGATTGTCAACTCTCAGAAAACTTCAAATATATTAAAAACTGATTGGTTATCAGACTCCCTTAACCTTTTCAATAGAATTTTTTCTATTCCTGGTGGGCGCAGTAGCTTAGTGGTTATGGTCCCGAGTTCATGTCTGGAGTGTCATGGGCTCAAATCCTGTTGCCTCTAAAGATCCTCCGTGTAGATGAGGCCATTCCTCCCATTTATGTGGTAGTTAGGAAAGAGGGATGCCAGCTCAGGTGTCATTCTCGTTACTCGACCGAGGTTGAACATTACGAGGTCTGTGATCAATAGCCCTCTTGTTGCTTTATCGAGCGACACTAATCTCTCTCTTTCTTTTGCTAATCCTGCTCCAGGCACATAAATTACTTTAATAAACCCTGTAAAAATTCTCATTTATAGTTAATCTTTTATCTTCAAAATTTACATATCTAATATTGATTGAATTTTTTTCCTAATGGGAAATTTTAAGAGTGCAGTCCATTTGGACGTAGCTGCTTTAATTTCGGAAAGGACTTCCTTTCCTAATACAAAAATAACTTATTTTTGAGATTGTGTATAATTCTCTGTTTTACGAATTTTTTAGTCTGCTTATGTGATCCATTAGCACAGAGTAGTAATTACTTAACTATTTGATTAAAATTTTCCATTTTATTCCATTACATTAAAACTGTTTAAATGTAATTTTATAGCAAAAAACACGAAGAAAAATTACATTTTCAAAACATTCTCTTTTCATGGAAAATACTTCTATGTATATATAGTTAGGATTTTTCTTTACAGAGCCTGAATTAAGATTTTTGAAACATTCACATTATTTTTAGAGTTACTATTGAAATAACAACCAGACTTCTTCATAAAAATTCGCTACTTTATTAATATAAGTCCACTTCTAAATTGTATCTTCTAAAAAGTCCAGTTGAGGTAGGGATTCTTGGGAGCTTCCCAAATCGAATAACAAAAACTAAACTTTCGTAAAAATTAGATGTTATACGTACAAACCTGGGGGTTTCTAATTTCAGTTTGTATCGTTATTATTTTTATAAGTGTTTCAAAACTTTTATGAAAGCATCATGTTAAGATTAGGCTGAGTAATCTCTGTCATCGTATATATATATAACAAATGCTATCAATTTTATGTAAAACATATTTTAAATATAAAAAAATTATATATCCTCATATAACATATTTAAATAAAGTAATAAAGTAGTGTTTTGATACAGTGTACATAATTTGGATAATAACATATTTTTTTTAATTAGATCTTTAGAGGCATTATTAGTTTTTGTTTTATGCCTTTACAAATTATTTGTATTTTTCTCAGACTTTTCAATTTTGAGGATATATTTCTCCCAAGGATTTTTTCTGTTCAAGATAATATTGAAAATTTTTTGTAGAATTTATATATATATATATATATATATATATATGTTTTTTAAAAGTTAGTATGGATTTCGGTCCGAGAGCACTAGTTATTTTTCCTAAAAATCTTAAATTAATAGTTTTAAAAAATTTGATATTTCTTCCATAGCTGTAAAAATAATTATTAAAATCCAACAAGGAATTTTTAGTAGGGAAAATTAGTTTGAAATGTTCAATTCCATACTAACTTTTGTTCTCAATAATCTTAAGAAACAGAAATCACTGATAATAACTAAAAAACTTTAAAAAATGAGTATTTTACAAGAAAAATTTGTAATTTTTAAAATAAAGACCGGTAAAAAAGTTTTTATTTGAAGAATCAATTTAATAATATAATCTAAAAGAAAGCACAAATTACTTTCAATATTACTGTCTTTAAAAAAGGCACTGTGTAGCCTTAACATCACTACTCAAACTAGTAACATATTTAAAGCAATCCATTATTTTTTTCTAGAGCGTACCGTGCCCACAACCATAGATATAAAGATCAAGGAGAGAAAAAAACAACCGGAATTCAAAAAGTGCTTCAAAACACACACACATATATATATATATATACTAAACGTTACCCGCCTGCTTCGCTGCGTATTTCATGACGTTTTACAAACATATACTGTTTATATATATATATATATATATATATATATATATATATATATATAATATCTTAATTTAATACAGACAAATAGTAACAGTTACGAAGCAAATTTTCTTGATATAGAAATTAAATTAAATGATTATAAAATAGTTACTAATATTTATGATAAACGAGAAGACTTTAATTTCAATATTATAAAAGTACCGCATTGGGAGAGTAATGTGCATGTATCTATATTCAGAAATATTGTTCTTAATTACACACTACGCAATAAACTTCTAATTTCTAATAAATCAGAAAAAATAAAAAATTATAAACATTTTACTAAATACTGTTTAATTCAAAACTACCCTATTAATTTTATTAATAGATATTTAAATAATGAAATTCTAAATAGTAAGGATTAAATTTCCATAGTTTTAAAAGGTTTATATTATAGATTTATTATTCTTCCTAGATAGTTTTAAAATACCCCCAGTTTCTAGTTTTAGATAAAATTACTTTTTTAGAATATATTATAACTTTTAAACCATATTAAGAGTCTAAGATAATGGTAGTATGTTTACATTTCTTATTTTATTATTTCTATTCTTTTCATACTTTTGCTAAGTGCTATTTTTCAGCCATTGCTTTGTTTTGAAATTGTATTTATGGTCCAGAATCTGGCAATAACTTGTTTATTGTACTCAGATTTAGCGCGGGCTCTGCATTTCAGTATGCAATTTTTGGGTAAGTTACCTTTTCCTTATAATGGATTTAGATTTCCTATCCATTATTTCCAATTGGTATTTGCTTGGTTTTATTAACAAAAAAGGGGGAAGGTTGGCTGGCCAAAAAACATGTTCAACCCCACTTTTATACAGAAGGATTTTTTTAAAGAAAATTTTATGTATACTAGCTGTCCTAAGTCAGCAATGTTGATAATACTGAAGCATCCATTCTTTTATATTTTACTGTGTTATTTCAATCTTACATATCTCCTTCTAAATTCTGTTGTCTTGTTATCTGGCAATTGATATTCTTTTAAGTATTAATCATGTAATTCATCTCTCTCTTGTAGAGAAATTTTGAATATATATATATAAATTATTGATATCCAAGCCCTAGCATTAAGAATTCGATTATAATGAAAAATATAAGTATACCTGTAACTCTCAACTCTTGATATAAAAAAAGGATAGGACTTCTAATTTGTATTTTCTAAAAATTTTAAAAATTGAAGTATAGAAGGATGTTTGTATTTTCGTAACCCTATAACCAAGTGGATTTCCGCGTAACCAATTTTTGGTGGAACTCTACTCCATAAAGTAAGCATGCAAGACAAATTTTAGGGCTAAGTCTTAATAGAGTAAAAACGAAGTTTTTATTATCAATTCCCTCTGTAATTTCGTTGAGAAACGTTCTCCAATATAACTGTTCTTAGCGGATTTCAATTTAACAAATGGAAAATGCAAATCATATTCCACTATTATAGTCCTTGTATTTCGAAAAAGGAAATTTTTTTTGTGTCAAATACGCCCCAGTAACCCCATGCTCCCCCAGGAGTTGATTCCCTAAAATACATTCTTAGTAGATCTCAATTCAACAAAAGAAACATGCTTAGCCAATTTCAAGTATGTGGGTCGAACAATTCAAAAACGGGATTGTTTTTCCTTAATTCCCCGTGACCTCTCACAACCCTCCTTGGGGGTTTATTTATACTCCATGAAAGGAATCTGCTTATCATATTTCAATAATGTACTTCCAGTAGTTTAAAAATGAAAACAATTATTTATAACGCCCCTTAATCCTCGTAACGCGCCTTGCTGTTTGAATTTCGCAAAGTCCGTTCTTAGCGGAACTCTACTCCATGAAAAGAACATGCCTACCAATTTTCATATCTGTAGGTTGAATAGTTCCGGAGATATCGTGATTAGTCAGTCAGTGGGTGAGTCGCTTTCTCCTTTATATATATAGATAGATATATATATAACCCAAATTTGCTGGTCTTAATTCAATAACAGCTTTAGAAATCATAATAGGTCTCCTTTTTAGTCCATTGACTTTTTTGGTTTCTTCCATTTTAATTACACTACATACATATATATATATTATATATATATATCATATATATATACTATATATATATATATATATATATATATATATATATCGTCTCCCTCCACCACTTCTCTCTACAAAAATAAAACTTCGGAAATTATTTTTTTCCTCAAGTCTCAACTGAAGATATACTAAATTTTTCTTCAAAAAATTTAAAATCCCTTCCCTCTTCTTAGCCCGATGGACTTTATTTTTGATATCCAAGACAACAATCATAAACATGCTTGTGAATTCACTGAAGAACTTCCTCTGTAAATCATGAGTCTTATGAAGATAATTTCATGAAAAAATTGATAGAAACATCAGATTTCAAAAGGCACTACTGTTCTCCACATCGCTCCTTGGGGAATTTAAGCATCGCAATCGTGTCAGTAGAAAATTAGATCAAAGCAGTAAAAATTCAAAAGAAAAGAGCCGATCACAAAAATGCACCGATTTTATATTTCCGCTTATAATCGGCGACACTAAAAATAACATTATGAGAGTACAAACGCAGACTATATACAATAAATATTCTGAAAAACGTTGCATGTAGGAAATAAAAAAGGAAGCTTAGTTTGGAAATTGATTCAATGAATATAATAATTTAATTGAAGGCTGTGAAATTTGTGTCACATTTTCATGAGTATTGAAAACACTGACGGAGCTGGTCCTGAGTGGACCCTGTATCATCCTTGAGGGCACTCTCTAAGGCCACCCCTGCGATTTTTTGCTTACACGTTTGGGTGCCTGCCCTCAAAGCTTGGGGCCCCCTATCATTGATACGCGGTAACTATGCCCCTGATTGGAAATAGCATTAATTTGTAAAACAAGAACTGGAATGCTGTTAAAAAAGGACTGACAAAAAAAGTGCTCTAGTGAATATTTTCTAAGAAAAATGACATTTTGTTTTTGAAGATTCAAATCGAAACTTTATTTCCATGATAAGCATCCTTCTATGACAATTTCAAATACACAATTTGTATCTAAGAGATATGAGCAGAAAGAAACTTATTAAAATTTCGCATATTTCTATCAAACAAAGAGAATTAGATCGATAAATAAATAAAGATAACAAAGATAAATAAAACAAATATCCCCTAAAATTCGAAAAAAAATACTTTTTCTAAATTTCAAATAAAGATCTACCAAATTCTTCGTCGAAAAATTAAAACCCCCACCCATATTTCGTTTCCCTTCTTAATCTTATGGGCATTTTTTATGGTACCTAAGACAATGTAGACGTATTTGTCAAGAGGCAATTTGAACGTTTTTTTCCTAAAAATCCGGAGCCTTATAACGATGATTTTATAGAAAAGTTGAAATGAATTACATGATTTCTAAACTACAATACCAATTTCCGCAAAAAGGGATAAATGTCATCCGAAACTAGGAAACAGTAAAATTCTACAATAGAATTCCCTCAAAAATGTTGTACTCAAAGGCCTACCCTGAAATACAATAATTCATGTGACAAAATATCAAGTGCATTACACTCAATTATTTTCCATATGAATGGGAAAAACTCACATAATAATTATACCCAAATTAAGCAAATATATCCTATGTTTTACGACAAATCTAGACCAATTAGCCTCATCATTTCTGCAGAAAAATGTATTTTTGAGTAGATTCCAGAACTATATATACTTAGAAGTGCAATGCACATTTTGATACCTATGCAGTAGCACGGCTTTCAAAGAAAAAAAATGTCTCCGCACCCAGTTTTGTGCAGCAGTGACAGAACCTTATTCAAATGTTGAAACTATTTGCAGAAAACTTTCACATTCTTTCCTCCCCCCCCCTCCTCCCATCTGCTGACACGTTTTTCCTCTCTTCGATCTGGTTCTTCAAAGAGCGCATGCGCTCTCATGCCGACTACATCCGTCAATCATTTTTAAACCACACCCCGTTGCTATAGTAACGATAGGTATCCAGAAAACAGGCTTCATCTTTATGACGTCATCCGAGTTGCAAACAACGCCATCTGTTGGATAAAGCAGATTTGTGAAACACTAAATCTGTTGAAGCTCAAAGTCCTCCCGTTAGCGTTGAGTTGAAGTTAAGAGGAAGGGTGCTATCTCAGGTGTCGCGTCCTTGTCATTTTACCTAAGTTCAAAATCACGAGGTCTGTCACCAATGGCCCTCGTTTTGCTTAAAAGTTCAACGAAAATAAAAACCAAATGAAAATAATATTTATTACTCTTCAATGATAGTGCTATAGCAATTAAAGATAACAAATTATAAATTGAGATAGTTTTTCCCCCTTTTCACTATCTTTGTATTACATAAGGTATAGGCGAAGAAAATTAAATATAAGTTTTCTGAAATCTTGCTGCTGTTAAAACCATGAAATTCCTGTATAACACTTATTAATGTTATTATTCATGTGTAAGTGAAGAAAAATTTATACTGTCCATGTGATTTCGTTCTTATCTTTCAAACTTTACATAAATAACTTATATCTAATAATAAAAATATTTGACTTTTATTTTTATCCTTATTATTACCTTTCATTGAGGAGAGTCATCATATCTTGGCTGAAGGAAAATTTAACTTGAGAGGATGGAAGTATACAGGAGATGATGACCCAGAACAGGTCACTTCAGTTCTAGGATTGATTTAGAATCGTAAAGAAGATGAACTGAAAATTAATTTGGATTTGATAGAAACATACAAACTTGAAATTATATCGAAGAGAGTGATTCTTTACGTTATACATAGGGTTTTTGATCCTATTGGATTTTTTGTCCTGTCCTTTTAATTCCAAAACTAATGTTACAGAAGATGTGGAAAGACAACTTCCCGGAGGATAGAGAAGTTGAAGATAATTTGAAACTTGAATTTCTAAAATGGTTCGAAGAGTTAATTTCCTTAAAAAATTTGTCTATTAACCGCTGTTTTTCTCCTGTTATAAGTGGTCATCATAATCTAAGCATTGACATATTTTGTGATGCCAGCCAATTTGCATACGCAGCAGCTGTTTTCGTTCGAATAGAGTATTCTGGTCAAGGGTGAATCGTGCATTAGAGATCCAGCGCCCGGAGGGCGCTTCTTCTCTGAGAGTATTCTGGTGTTGCTCATGTAAATCTTTTGGCTGCTAAATCGAGAATTTCTCCAGTTAAAACCGTCACTATTCCTCGTCTTGAGTTGATGGCTGCAATGGTGGAGCTCGACTATGCAGATCTGTACTCAGTGCACTCCAGTGGGACAATGTGAAGCAACACTACTGGACCGATTCAACTACGGTATTAAGTTGGATTCAGCGAGAAGAACTTTGGTCAGTTTTTGTAAATAATAGGGTTCAAGAGATAAGAGAACTGACTGATCCAACTTCGTGGAAGCATTTTCCAGGAGCACTTAATCCTGCTGACTTACCTTCAAGAGGTTTTTCTGCTCACCAACTTTTATGCAGTAGATGGTGGGAGGGGCCCAAATGGCTTCTACAAACTGAGGAAAACTGGCCAGTTACCAAACCTATTTTTTACGAGCCATCTGTTTTGAAAGAAAAACGAAAAACAAATCCAACTTCCAATGATCTCCCAGTTGTGTATTCTTTAAATCAATGTGAAAATAATGGTAAAAACAATAACGAAGATTCAAGTTGATACTACTACTATTTTTCAAGCTATGATCGAATGCTACGAATGATGGCTTGGATGAAAAGATTCATTTTTAACTGTAGGAATCCTGCTTCTCGAGTCACGGGTGAATTATCATACGCGGAACTAAAACAAGCAGAAATAAAGATTGTAAAGATGGTACAAGAGGAATACTTTAGTCATGATATCAACAGAAAGAAAATGAATTCTTTAGCAACATACAAAGATGGAGAGGAAATACTTAGAGTGAAGACAAAATTAACGTATAGAAAGGATTCAGAAGATTTCAAGAACCCTATCATTTTGCCATCCCATCATCCAGTCGCAAGTACTTTCCATCTTGAGTAAAAGCCACTCCATTTATGTTCATTTAAGGATTATCACAATTCAAACTCTTATTACCATATTATCACACTCTTCTAAATACACAAAGCATTTTCAAATAGCACAAAGGACTTTTAATGGCTATTTTGCAAGTACTAAGAGTCAGGGGCGTCTTAAGACTACTTGAGGCCCTGGGCTCCTACACAAATATAGGTTCCACCTATGACCCTTAAAAGTAGACAGACCGTTGTCAGATACTCGTACAAACAAAAACCCGAAACAAATAAATGAGCGTGACTTACAATCGCACAAAACGGCTCGACCGATTGCCGCCTTTTGACTGAATGAGTAATGGGGGTAGGCCTAGGCCTGTATGTAGACGATGGTCACCACATTCAATCAGTAGATATATCATACGAAATTCCCAGTTTTTTGGAGAATACAGCTCGAAATAACATTTGAATGTTGAAATTATTAAAATTATTAAATTATAAAGGTTGAGTCAAGAACGAGATGAGACCCCCATTGCGGCCGAAGCCTTGGGCCCAGGCGGCCCAGGCCTTAAGACATCCTTGCTAAGAGTGGTGGCGGTAGCCTAATGGCCAAGGTAACGGACTCGTGGTAGACATATCATGAGTTCGATCCTAGTGCTGCTGAAGACCCACCGTGTAGGGGAGGGCGATGTACGTTAAATCTGTCGAGAGCTCAAACTTCCTCCCGTTGGTGTATTGTTAGTTAAGAGAAGGGGTGTTAGCTCAAGTGTCGTCCTCGTCCTTTGATCATGGTTCAAAGTTACAAGGTCCGTCGCCAAAAGCCCTTGTGTAGTTGAACAGGGCAACGTTAATATTCACTCACGCAACTACTAAGAATATTTATTGGACAAAAATATGTTATATGACTGAAATTTTTACTGTTAATGGAAATGTTGAAGGTTGTGATAAACAGGGCCGATCCTAGCCGGTGTGCAGCGCGTGCACCGCCCGCGGCCGGCCAAGCCAAGGGGCGGCCGCAGATGCTTCTATCAATCAAACAACATTTTTTACTCATTTTTCAAAATAAAACTTATAAAAAATCGAATAAATATGCTACATTTTGAATAGTTATTGAAAAATCAAGTCCCGTTTTTCCGATAATACCGCAAAGTTTAATAAAAATAGAATGGTTGTACATAGTGTGTTGGCCGATTGTCCATAAATGTCTACTCTTTTAAACATCCTTCATCTGATAGCAAAATTCGTGTTGGATCCTACAATACCGCATTAAAAAAGGTTTTTTTGGTTTTGTTTAATAGTGGCACTGGCAGCCCACTTTGGATCGAAGCTTAATAAAGGCGTCTCAAAAGTGAAAAGTTGCTTTACGAAAATATCTAATAATGTTTAAATTCAATATGAATTTGAGTAATATAAAGGTTTTAATTTAATAATAACCTTACAATTAAGAAAAACAAAATCGGGGAAAGAAGCAATTTTTGCCTAAGGTCTTACAACACTCATAAACAATGCTCGTTTTCCTTTTTAGTCAGTTATATCTCTATCAAAAGGTAGTTTCTTGTAGTTTTATTTGGTGTTAAGTTATAAAAGAAAGAAATCTTGCAGCTTCTCTTTGGACTTTCGAGTAAATGGTTCTTATTACAAAGCCTGTTTGAAAAACACTTCAATATTCACATAGTGTTATTAATGTTAGCGAAGTTCTGAATTTAATTTTATGTTGTAGAAACTTAATGATATTTTAGTACTATATTAAAAAATGCTAGTTTTATGCGTTTTTTTTTAGTTGTAACCAGATGCCATACAATCAGTGTCGATGTCGATTTAAACTGATTTCGGGCCCTGGGCGCAGAAGATCTACGGGGTCCCTTCGCACTGGCCAGAAAACCTGGTTAAGCCTAGTTTATCCAGGTCCCTGGGCGTCCAATGAATAAACCGGCACTGCATGTAATCAAACAGGCGAATCAAGCGGTTCACAACATAGCATTAAAAACAGAAATAAAAGAAAACAAATTAAAAGCGAATCCTGACCTACATATATCTTCCCGCTTACTTGTATACTCCTAGTTGGAGAGTCATTTTATATTATCATATCCATAGCTCCTTACCGTGTTTACTATTGTCTCTATAATAGCAGCAGGGGCGGCATTTGGACCAAATTTGTAAAATACTTTTTTTTTTGTTACGAAAAAATTGGTATGAAAATATTTTTTGAAATATTATTATTTATACTTTTGAAACCTGGTACATTATTTAAATATCTGGAATTTTATTTTAGATTGAATTGAAATGTGCTGACTACTGCTAGTAAAATTTGTAACGACTCTATCTTTTTCCAAAAAATAAAAAATTCACGGCGTAGGGATTTGTTGTAGCAAGTATATGGGCTCCGACCTCGAGATACAGGTACAAATGATTATCTTTTGTAAATGGAATTACTACGTTAGGGTGACAAATGTGCACAAAACAATATTTTGTTTAGAGCAGCGTTCGGCAAATTGCAGTTCTTCAAAATTCTGCTTTTATGTAGAATTAAAATTATGTTTGTGTTAAAAAGTTACATTGTTCACTATTTTCTAATTTATAAATATCTCTATATAAAAAAAATTACTTGCATTTACATACCCACTTAAATATTTGACTGGCTTTCTGATAGAATTTATTTTTAAATATGCATTTGATTTTTTTTTTTTTTTTTTTTTTTTTTTTTTGTATCTACTCGTAGCAATGCGAATCTGACATTTCATTTTATATATCTTATTTTATTACTCTGTACTGTGTACATTTAAAGTCAGTCTTCTTTTCTTATGTGTTGAACCTTGAAGGGTCCAAGGCTGTTGTGTACTTTAAATCATGAAATTTGATATGTTTTTTCTAATTTTCTTCTGTAATTTTCTCCCCGTCCCTAGTGGGTCACAAAAGACATTCTTTTCACCCACAGTATGTCTGGTGTCAGCTAACTTAAAGGGAACAGAGACAATAAGAATTTTTAGAAGATAGCCAGCAACAAGAGATTTAGTCTTGAATGTAGTTATTTGAAATTAAAATAAACGCCTACGGTCTCTACCATCAACTGACTCATTTTCGAAAAAATGCCCTGCTGAAACTGGCACAATTCAATTTTTTATGTTTAGCTTGTTTGAAATAGCAACAGGTAATTATGTTTTTAATTTCGAATTAATTGGTACTTTTTAGGACTTAAAAGCATATTCAAATTCCTCCCCTGTAAGGTACACCTCCGAATAAGGCGCAACTGGTCTCTTTGAATACGGATCTTAGGGCATTGTATTAAAAAATTGCAACATTGTCTGTTCCATGCTTTGATTTAGAGACAAACAGAATTTGTACGAGCGTAAGCGCACCGCGTTATAAAGCGATTGCAACTCGCGGGGGGCGCGTTATCTTTGGGTTTGCATAAGAAATAAAAATGCTAGCTTAGGTAGACACAATGCACAGGCTTTCAAAAAGGTCTGTACAGCGAAATATTTTCAATAAATTTCTCGTAAGTACAAGATTTATTGCTCATTTCAAACATTTATACAGTAATTAAACTCTTTCTATTAAGAATTTTCATTTTTCACGAACTTCAAATTTGAAAAAAACCTGTGACTAAGGTATTTATTTTTGATGTGTAACATCTTTCCTCTCGATTGCTGGAGATTTGTGGGAGTGATTTCGTGAAAAGGGACGGAAATGCGTAACAGGAAGTTGGGGAAGCGCGCGCTATTCAGTGAAGTTCTGTTTTTTCTCCTTCATTCGGGAGGGGCTCCGCCCCCACCCCACCCCTGCGGTCTAGGCCGTGGGATTTTGTTTTTGTTTTCTCACTTTAGGATCAGAGAAGAAGCTAAGTCCTTTAGGCAGAGACGCGGTTAGACAATGACGAACGAGTTTCGATACCTGACTTCGATTGCTGCGTACAATTTAAACGACCAGGCCACAGAGCAGCTGGTGTTGCGATCTATCGTACACAGAACAACTCACATGTTGTGGCTCGACATATGGATACTATAAGAGGTGTGACCCAATGTAATAAAGGGACACGCGGGGAATGGGTTTTAAATAAGTCCACTATTTAATTAAACACATTTATTGGACAAAACAAACATTAATATACATAACTAGAGGACTGATTACAATTAAAGGGATCGGAACGCATGCTCATACGTCCGTACAGTTTCGAATCTAGGCCATCACTGGAGATAGTTCAAGCCGCTAAAGGGCGTGAGTCTTTCTGCTGTTTATATGTGAGGAGGGGGGTTACAATCTCCCCCTATGGATCCGACGATGTCCCGGCGAGGAGACAGAATCAGAATGAGCTGTTGTACTAGAAGGCTCTTGTTGAGGGATGGATGTTTTTGCTGAGGATGGCTGTTGAAGCAGTTGACGGACTTGGAATATGTTTATTTTGTGTACGCAATGTGGACGCAATTTTTGTGGTCGGTGCTTCTTCTAAGACCAGGGTGGTCTATACATTTTTCCTATGTCAGGAATTTTTGATTGCCAGGTCGGCACTTCTTCCGAGACCAGGGTGGTCTATAGACTTTTCCTATGACAGGAAATTTTTATTGCCGGGGATGCATTTCATACGAGACCAGGGTGGTCTGTATACTTTTCCTATGACAGGAAATTTTTATTGCCGGGGCGGCACTTCATACGAGACCAGGGTGGTCTATATACTTTTCCTATGACAGGAAATTTTTGACTGCCAGGGCGGCACTTCTTTTATGACCAGGGTGGTCAATACACTTTTCTTATCACAGGAATTTTCGATTGCCAGGGCGGCACTTCTTTCATGACCAGGGTGGTCTATAAATGGTGGGGGCCCTCCCCCTGGTTGAAAACATATTGCAAACATTTTCCGCAAGAATTATTTACAAATAATTACTTAATTACCAAGCTACTCATAGCTTTTTTGAATGATGAACTCAAGCTCGAAATAAACACAAATCGAAATGTTTCGACTACTAACAGTGGTACTGTTATTGACGCTATTTTTCACACAACGGTTTTTAAATACTTTGAAAACACAAGTATATGTGTCATACTTTAGTTATCATAAATTATCATTACTGCTCTTCCCCAAACCGAACAAGAATAATTATTTTTGATAAAAAAAATGCATAACTCCTTGTGTTAATTAAATAAAATTTTCATTAAAGATATAATAATTCCATAGAAAATTATTTCCAATCATACTCGATTCATTTTTTTTTCAAGATTTAAGTTGCTATTGCTAATTTACCACAATAACATGCCAGATGTTACACATCGTATGCGACTACTGTAAGGCTCGTTTCTTTTTTATTTGTATATCATTTATTTAAAGACTAACACGACTTGAATTTCTAATTAAACTAATTTCTTTAGTATTAAATGACAAAATACCCTGTGTCTGGTCTGATGGATTTGAATTTCTGGCTCTAGGACATATTGTGTGTCAAACACAAAGTTTCTCAACTGAGTTAAAAGAAAACTAGCTATTTTTTTAAAGTCAATTAAATTATTTGGTATATGCGTATCCATAGCTATAGTTAAGAGTACATGGTTTTTCAAATTTCCTCTTTAGATTAAATCGAAACAATATTAATTGACGCTAAATTTTTTTTTCATAAGACAGCTTCCACTTCCAGAACGAAACATGCGCATCCTTCATTACTGTTCCCAATATTAAAAAAAAAATGCTGTTCATTTGTCTTGTTTATTGTAAATTTTCATTTTTTTTTCTTTCTGATTACAATTATGAATCATTTTTTGAACCACCATTTTAAGTCAAAGCAACACATGTGTGTTTAGATGGGATTCCCCCCCCCCTCTTTTTTATGCATCAAGAGAAATTTAGTAATATTATGTTGCAATTATAAATACATTCTTATATAAGTAATTGTATTATTGATGATCGAAGTATCGAAAAGGCATTTCTTAAAAATGCTTTAGGAATATTTAAAGTTTATGAATTAGGTCAATAATAGGTTAGTTCTTTCAATGTTTACTTTCTTTTTCAATTTAAAGAGAGATAAATTTAGTAGAATTATTATCAATTTATTTTCAAATAAGATTGCACACACATGTGTTAATATTTAAATGTTATCGAAAATATCCCGAAATGACATTTTTGCAGGAAGCTAAACAACAGAATTTTATTGGAATGAGAAGTATAATGTATTTGTTTTTATAATAATCATGAAAATACTCCGAAACACGTAAACTGTATAAGATAGTGGTGTGAATTAAAGACAAGGTTAGAAAAAAATTGTACTCTGACGCGGAACAACAAAATGTATACGATCAAGAGAAAAAAGCGATGGCGCGCCATCATTGAAAGATTGATTGCAGAAGTACAATTTTTAGCCTGTCAAAATTTAGCATTTAGAGGAACTAGTATGAAAAGTTAAAATATAACGATAATTTTTTACAGACAGTTTAGATATTGGCCGAATTTGATCCAGTTATTTCAGAACACATTAATAATGCCTGTAAATGCAAAAATAACAAAACATGTATTCCACTCTACTTGGGGCAGCATTTTCAAAATGAAATAATTACTATTTTAGCCCAATCTATTCGTAATTAGATAACAAACATTGTCAAAAAAGCAAAATATTACACTATAATTCTTGACTCTACACCAGATATTAGTCATACAGAACAAATAAATTTTGTCGTTAGATGTGTGAGCTCCAGTGGTGGTAAGGTATATATTTTAGAATTTTTCTAGTAGTTTTTAGGAATACTACACAACAAAGGTTTTCAGATACGGACGCAGTCTCTATTGAATCGGAAATCTCTGAAAAAATTGATCTTACCAAAATTATTGACAAATTTGCTTCTCAGATAGCCAGAAAAGTTTTTTATAATTAATTTTTAAGTAGTCTTTGTAGAAGGACTGATTTATATACTTTTCATTTTCACGAGATTGATGCTTCAGTACTTTTTTATAAGATTATATTTTCTGAGTAAATACTGTTGTTTTGCTTTTCTAATCTTAAAGTAGACATGTAATTGCATAATGCTGGGTAATCGTACACCACTATGTGTTTTCGATGCAGGTACTGTCAACTCACAGCGCTTTAGAGATGAGATCCTGGAAGTCTATGTGAGTTTTTGTGGGTGCTATAGGTCCGACAACATTTTTATGGATGATAAAGCATGGCCACACAGAACTCTCATTGTGAATGAATTTCAAGAAGGTGTGGATATTCGCCGTATTGCTTGACTTTCGAGGTCTCCGGATCACAATTCTATTGAATATGTTTGGGATGACTTAGGAAAAGACATTTCTCAGCATGGCTCTCCTCTGGTGATTCCCTAGGAGTTGAAAATCCCACTTTTGGAAAAATGAGCTTTATTGCCCCAAAACTTATTGATACTCTCATAAACAGTATGGCAGCTTGTTGTGAGGCTTGTATAGCACTCAACGATGGTCACGCTCCATATTGGACAGATTTTTCTTGTGGTAAATACTTTATCTGTGATTCACGATTTCACACTTTAATATTACTTGTGTCTTAATTCACAATTAAAATATTTTCCATATTGTTATGTCGCTATATTCTTTCTGACTTGCAATATGTCTCTGTGCCGAATTCCGCGGCAACACACAGTAAATAGTTCATCAGTTTTCACAGAGTTTATAATTGTGACCTTAATTTTGGGGGGACATGAGTGATTGTAGACAAGCAAGCCTCGTCATCGGATTATAGAGCAATTGGTGTGGGTAAATGTGATTTCATGAATTAAAAATGTGCTTACTTCCCATTGACAGCCGTTCTAGGGTCGTGGCAAGAAATGTGATGAGGCTTTCTTATTTAAGCTTGTCCTAAGAGAAGCTAGGAAAAGATAGTACAAATTCATTGGTCAGAATGACCAGTAATATGACCTGTACATATCAGAAATAATGAGAAGTTTTTATGTGTGCTATCAGTGGTGGACTTAACAAATTTCTTTTTTTTGTTGTTGTTTCTGTGTCTTATCCCCGAACGAGATCTCACATATCTCTCAGTCCCAGAAGGCTGTTGACCTCCAAAAAAAATCTATAACAATAAGGAGGTCGGATGTTAACTCCCCATTAGAAAATCCAATGCATCTCAGAAAGTGATCCGGTGAAGCTGAATGCCAAATAAATTTTGCTGTAATATCTCTGGTCCTTTTTGTTGTTGGTTTTTGTGTGGCCAGCAGTGTATAATGCAATAATTAACTATCATGAAATCAAAAAGTTAATTGATAAACAGTTTTAAAACGAGCTTTTTGCTGTTAAAACTGGATTTTAAGTTTATTTTTATCATAAGTGTAAAATTTCCATAAATTCAAAATATGTTGAATTAAATCTATTTTCTATCTTACAAAGCTTTAAGTCATCCTGTTTTCACGTTTTAAACATAAGTATGATACAAATGATGACTAAGTCTAAAACAAGAGCATTATTATAGTTCTATTCAGTTGATAAATAATGTTTTACGCTTTTTCTCCTCTTTCGCTATAAAGTATTCTTTTAAAATGTTCACTAAGAAAGAGTTAGAAAAATGATGCATAAGAACGCGAACCAAATATCTAGTCAGATTAAAAAGTTAATTGGATTTTCCAGCGGCGATCAAGAAGAACTAATCTAAGTCTCACAAAACTAATCTTCTAACTCTTCCTAATATCTTCTCGATCCGGAGAAACCCACAGCCCTTAATCTCGAAGTCGCATAAGTCGTTATCTTTCAAGGATTTTGGTCCATTCAAGTTTCTGACTCAATTTGAAGCACGCTTAAACTATTACTTACTTTTAGAACTTGACGTAATTTGTCGACTGACGAAATTTAACAAATAAAAACTGGACTTATTTAAGCTTGATAAATGGAGGAAAATGTCTCAAAGTCTGTTATTTGACTCTACTATGAAAAAAAGGAGGAGTCATAAAAGGAATGGTTGTTTTATCGGTCTCGATAAATTTTTTAAAAGTATTGTTTATACTAAAATATCTTCTCTGAAAGAAATAAAACTGACCTGTGGTGTTTGATTATCTAGTTTGTCACGGGTCTATTCAGGTTCTTCTTACTAACAGTCCTCTAGGGGAAAATGGGTCTTTAAAATTAATTCTATTGAAAGCCTCCCTTCGAAGAAGATGTGAGTATGTAAATTATGACATACATAAAGATTAAACTTTAGAGTTACAGCACAGAGTGGTTAGACTGCTAAGGATTGCAGTGATTTATTAGCGGAAGCTATGGAAGTGAACTACGTTACTTAACTGATAAATATTATAATTGACGATTTGGTCAATTAAGCGTTAAATTTAGATTTGAATCAAATGAATTAGTGTATTGGTTCGACGTAAGTGAACCAATTTACTATTAATTCTCCTAATATCCTAATATCCCGCGACTGCTTCACATATTTAGTAATCTGTGCATTTCTTAGTTTTAATTGTTGATTCTGTGTTCTCGTTGAGAATTGTTAATACGCAAAGTTTGTATCGACAACGGCTAATCTTCCTTCCGACCCTCTCACATTAAGGGATGACTCAGCGCATCCCTTACAAAGTGAGAGAGTGGGGGTTTTATAACTCCTTAAATGCCACCAGCGCATATATCCGTCTTCTCGACCTGTGTTGAGTGCCGGGACGTATGTATACGTCCTTCCAAAATACAACTCTTTTCTTTGTGATGCTATCAGTAAAACTATTCTGAAGGCTTTTGAATGCAATAAAAGGACCTTGACTATTTTTACAAAGGATTTACTAATTTGAGAGAAAATTTGCTTATTTGTGCCTTATACTGTCCCCTCTAATACACGGCATATGGGCCCCTATGTGCAAAACGGTGGCACTGGGGAGCGAATTGAGTTACTTTTAATCCGCAGTTAAGGGTTAACGTCTCATTATAAAGCAAAACGAGGGGTATTGGCTATGAACCTCGTAATTTCGAACCTCGGTCACATGACAAGGATAACACCTGAACTGGCATAACTTTTCCCTAACTACCACACGAACAGAAGGGCATTGAGCCTCGACAGACTTGACGTGCCACGGCCCCCTCTGCGCGGAAATTTTCCAGTGTCACCTGGACTGGAATCCAGAACACTCCAGCCACGAGTTTGTGACTATAATTACTAGGCTACCACGACCACAATTATTAGCTCTTAAAATGAATGACAACTCTAATTCGATGCTTTTTAACCTATATACAGCTTTACACCAGCGGGTCAAGGTAAATTGCCATGTGTCACAAAGGCGTTTGACAAATAATTAAAATTGCTTAGTATTTGTAACTTTTAATTATAGTATATGTAATTACCTCAATGATACTAAGAAAATCTTTTCAAATTTAACTTTCCCCAATTGCAATTGACTTTAATTTTTTAAAAATACGTTTTCCAAATCCCATGACTGCAAATCTGATCGCTGAAAAACGAGAATTTTTTTTTATGTGTAACACAAAATTGTTAGTCAAATTTCAAATTTATAAGTTTAATAGCAAAATACGAAATCCTTTTTTATGTATAGCACCCACCTCATCCCCATTACTCATACCAACTCCCTTTGGATGTCAATTTTCGTAACATTCTTTCTTAGTGGATCACTACTCACGGAAAGAAATGCGTTTCCCAAATTTCAAGTTTGTAAGTTTCAAAAACGGGGCTTTTTTATCTACAACATCCCTTCAACCCCCCTTGGAGTTGATTTTCTCAAAATCTGTTCTTGGTGATCTCTACTCAAAAGAAACATGCCTGCCAAATTTCATATATGTTGGTCTAAATAGTTCCTGAGATATCGTGATGAGTGTGAGTAAGCCTCTTTTCTCTTATAAAATATATATAATTTACATAATAGACTTTAAAGCAAAACCATAATAACACCGGTGAAAAAACGAGTTTTTTAAATATGGGTTTCTTTCAATTTTGCATAACATAACTTTTTATATCTTAGATTTTAAGATTGAAAGGAACGTAGAGTTAAATTGTGTTAATTCAATAATAAGTTTTATAATTTAATTTTACGAGAGGATAGTTTAGATCACTGATTTCAATATTCCCCTGCTTCACGTTGTGAACAATTCGAATTATGAGTAACTCTCGAAATAAATTAATTTTATGATTATTAATTATAATTAATTTATCGTACAGTCATCTGATACAATCGTGTATAGAAAATTTGAGCTCAATTGAATGCTTTAAAATGTGAGGAAAAAGCTTTTAAAGTTTTGACTTAGACATAGGGCCCCAAACCTTTTACCGCCAGGGGCTCCAACTAGCTTAATCCGCCTCTGTCCAGCAACGAAAACTTTGGAGATTCCCACCTTGGAATTTGCCACGTTTGCACTATATAACCCTTTTGCCTCGTACAGTAAAACCACTGTCCCATCTGTTGTCTTCTAGCGCCTTTTCGACTTACCATCGCAGTCGTTATAGTGCGTATTCGCCCATCTTTACAGATGGTTCGAACCGTGCGGATTACGTGGCTGTGGAGTGGTTGATTGAAGATAATATGCACGGTTATAGGCTCGATACTTCTTGCAGCATTATCACTTGCAGAAGCTTTCGCCATTTTACCGTGCACTTCAATTAATCAATCTCCAGTTTGCCTCGTAAAAAATACTGCATCTATACTGACAGCATCAGTGTCCTGGAAGCGTTTGGAAACTGTAACGATCGGTCTGATCCAGTGGTATGTACTACACTCGACCTCACTAGTCGATTATACAGCAAGGGCTTCGATATAGAATTTTGCTGGCTTCCAAGCCACGTAGGGATTATTGGCAACGAGCAAGCGGACAGTGCGGCTCGGTCGGCGACGACCTTTTTGCCACTTGCTGTTCCGCTATCAGATATGAAGCGTGTCATCCGGCATCATATTTCTACAGAATGGCAGGAATCATGGATTCAGCAGTTGGATAACACAAACTGCACTCTGTGAAACCTGTCATAGGAGCATGGCCTGTGATGCCAATGTGAAGGACTGATGTCAAATTTACTCGTCTTCGTATTGGTCATTACTCGCTTTACACACAGGCATTTGTTGGGGGAAGATGCTCCTCAATGTCCTTCATGTAAGTCTCGTACTCTGTGGGTCACATTTTAATTGATTGCCCAGTTTTTTACCATCATCGTATCACTTTTTTTATACATCTGTTTATCCTTGTCTGACTTGGTGGAGAAACTCCTCACCAAAACTTTTTGCCTTTCTTTTCAAAATTGGGTTTTTATATTTAATTTTAGGTGGTTTCTGTCAAACTATTTTAACTTTTTAAACTTTTTATATGCGGGCATGCAGGCATGTAAAATATTTGAATGTATATTTGCATTTTAAATTTTTTTTTGGCATTGTTTTAAAATTTTAACAAACGTGTGGCGCAGCATAGCCAGACATGGCTCTTGCGCCACAAAAACCCAACACTCACTCACACAGCCACCTGCTGCTTTGTCTAATACCGTCACTAATAATATCTATACTACTATTGAATCATCATCAAAGATATCTGCTCTCACATCCACAAATCCGCTATTCAACCTACTACAATTCGAAATTTAAAGCCAAATTTAAGGACTCGGGCGAAGGAAAAAAGTTTAGTAAAACCAATAATAGAAATAAAACTGACGCCGCACAAACCGCGTAAAAGTGCACCTCAGCAGGAGTCATCAGACGAAGATATGATCATATACGATGAGGATGTGAATTCCATATACCTAATGTTTTAGTAAAAAATATGGAATATTCCAACATAACGCCTACAAGAGATAAAAAAAGCAGGAAGTAATTGTCATACTGTTCCAAAACCTATGAAAATGATAACTTTTAAGGTATCTGTACACCTTCGAAGAAATTTTTTGAAAAACTGTAATATTTGCTATTAAATATTTTTACTGATGAAACATAACTTAAAACTATGAAAATACATTTAATATTTTACTTATAACACAAAAAAAAAAAAAAATTTAGGGAGAAAACATAGTGAAAATTGTAATTAAGTTCATTGTTAGAATAACGCACATAACTCAAATGAAAACAAAAATATCACTCTTCTGTAAATTTGATGTTGATCATCATAGCATTTTTAGGGCTGGTACCATTTTCCTAATGATAATCAAATTATTACAATTTTTATCAAGGTTCGAGTAAAAAAACATTGAAAAATCACAAAAATTTATTACGAGACATGATATACACCTAAGTTACTAAAAACATATCAACTCTATAACATGAAAATGGTAGGGTTCTTAAATCTATAAAATTAATGTACTTGTAAAGTTTAAACAAATTTGGTTCACAACTTTTTCTGATATTTACGTTGTCAGATGCCAATACGTTAAAAAAATGCATTTTGAGATAAATCAGAAATAAACTTTAAACTGCAATTTTTAATATTAAACACAATTAGATATACTTAAAAGGCCTGATTTATAAACACCCTCTTTACTCTCTAAAACATTGATTTTTTTCAACCTGGTTGCTTTTAAAATTTTCTACGCTGCTTTACATTTGTGTTGAATGACGTTCTGCATCGTTAATTCTTTTACGTCAAGATGTTTGTATGATTTTAAAGAAAATAACCAGGATTATATTAAGTTTTTTTTAAAATGTCAACACAACCC